>JAQPPZ010010008.1:0-29853 GCA_028583015.1 Wollemia nobilis
ATGGGGGGTCTCAATGGACCCATACAACTAGGGGTAGTGTGAGTCATAGCATCGATCCTGCATGATCATGGTGACATAGACTTGTGGGACTATTTTTGGGGTTTTATTTTTTTTGGCCTTGTGAGGTCTGAGGACCCACTTTGTTAAGCAAGGTGTTGAAGGAGTTTTGTCATTGTTGTCAACACAGTCAATTAGATCTAATGATGTAGTGGACAAACAGTTTAGAAGTCATTCAAATGCAGAGTACAGAAGTTCAAAGGTTATTCAAAGCATGGACAGTAAGTTTCCAAGAAGACTATAGTGACCCACTTGCAAAAAATCCAAGAAAAAGACAAGTAAGAAAAAGTTTGCAGATGGTTGGAAAAATTGTCGCGATTTCGTGACATGTTAGAGGAGAGAGAAAGTGCTGGCAAAACTATCGTGATTTCACGACATGTTGGAAGAGAGAGAAAGTTCAGGCAGAACTGTCACGATTTCATGACATGTTGGAAGATAGAGACGAAGCTGGCAAAAATGTCACGATTTCGTGACATGTTGGCAGAAAAGGAGAGCAAGTTGGAAACTGTCGTGATTTCGTGACATGTCGCATTTTCACAACTCAGAAAGTGCAGGAAGGCAGAAAAGGAAAAATGTCACGATTTCATGACATTCTGCAAAGAAGGCTGTATGAACGAAAAAAGTGTCACGATTTTGTGACATGTTGCAGAAGATAGAGTCTGCAGTATCAACTGTCGTAATTTCGTGACAAGATCGAATAGAGAGAAAGTGATTCAGGAACTGTCACGATTTTGAAACATGATGCAAAGTTCCAAGTGAGGACTGTCACGTTTTCACAACATGCTACAGAGGTCAAGTTGAGGACTATCGCGATTTCACGACATGCAGCAAAGGGAAAATCTTGAAAGGAGAAGCGTCGTGATTTTTTGACAAGCTGCAAAAGAAAGCATACAGAAGCCAAAAGTGTCGCGATTTCGTGACAGGCAGAAGAGAAAGCGTACGAAAGCCAAAAGCATCACGATTTCGTGATAGGTTACAAGAAAAGCCTTTAAAAGCTGAAAGCATCGCTATTTCACGATAGGATGAAAGGAAATTGTATGGATGCAAAAAGTGTCACAATTTCATGACAGGCAACAGTGAAGAAGCTAGCAGGATGAAGATGTCACGATTTCGTGACATGTCGCGATTTCGTAGCCAGAAGGGAAGTGCAGACTCCAGCGCATGAATATGTCATGATTTCGTGACATGTCAGAGTTTCACGACTCTAAGAGGAGAGAGACTGTACGGTGCCAAAATGTCATGATTTCATGACAAAAGCAGAGAAGAAGGCCTTGAAGCAAAAAGGGTCACGTTTTCATGACAGGAGTAAGGATGACATCAGAAAAAGTTAAAAGTGTCACGATTTCACGACAAGAACATTGTCAAAGTAGACAAACGCCAAAAGTGTCGCGATTTCATGATAGTAGGCAAAAGAAGGCGTACGGCTATAAAAGGTGTCGCGATATCGTGACATATTGTAGTTTCGCGACAAAAGCTACAGGAAAGTGACAAAGGCGGCAGAGGCGGTTGAAGCTGACAAAGTTGAATCTGGGCCGACAAAAATTAGGGTTTTACAGCCAACAATTTTTAGGGTTACAACTGACTATAGTTCAAGATTTGATATTGAAATTTCTATTATTTAAGGAGGGCTATTTTGGAGATTGGAATGTGGTGCGCATATCGATTTTGTGTAAATTAAGTGCACGGTGTGCAGATATTGAGTCATGTCGATCTACGTGCAAAGTGAGAGCAAACTGAGAGTAGGAAAGCACAAAGGAGTAGAAGCGATCAGTTGTTGGTGTTAAAGTGAAGTGCGAGAGGCAGTTATGCAGAAGCAAACTGGTGGTGCGAAGATATTATGCAGAAGAAGCAGAGTGTACAAAAACAGCAGACAGTTTGCAAAAGGTTGAAGGTATTTTTTTGTTATTTTCTTTGAATTCCAAGTTGCAGCTTGGCATAAGGGGTTGGTGCTCCTTCCAGTAGGTGCTAGTGAATTAGGGGTTAGTGCTCCTTTCTGTTGGTGCAGAAAAATTGAGGGGTTGGTGCTCCTTCCAGTTGGTGCTGGTAAATAAGTTGTAAAGTTATTACTTTGCAAAGGCTAGATTTGGATGGTAGTCCAAGCAGTCATTTTTGAGGAGTAGCCACATTGATGAACCTCGTTAAATCTGTGTTGTGTGTGATGCTCTCTTGTTATATATGGTTTAAATTTACTTTATTTTAGTTTTAAGTATTGCAAGTTTAAAATATAAAAGATCACACTGATTCACCCCCCTCTCAGTGTCACTGTGAGTTTAACAATTGGTATCAGAGCAAGGTTTCTAAACAGGCTCAATCAGCTAGGGTGATCCTGGTAGTGACGCTATGGCAGGTGGTGAAGGTTTCTCCTCAAACAAGGCACCATTGTTTGACGAAACTAATTATGTGTTCTGGAAGATCAGGATGCAAACATATCTTCGAGCTTTGGGATTTGACATCTGGAATGTAGTAGTTAATGGTTACATAGCTCCTGCCACTGCTCCAATCGACAGCACCGATAAAAAGGCTTTTGAAAATGACTCTAAAGCAAAAAATGCCATCATGTGTGGATTAGTGGACAGTGAGTTGGTCAAAATCATAAATTGTGAATCAGCAAAAGATGTTTTGGACAAACTAGAAAATATTCATGAGGGAGATGACAAGATCAAGGAAGCTAAGCTGTAAACTCATCGAGCTCAATTCGAATCATTAAAAATGACCAATTATGAGAACATAGAAGCCTTCATGTAGAGATTTAATGGAATCATTAATTCAATTAGAGGTCTCGACGAAGAGTTGGATGATGCTACTATCATGAAAAAGGTTTTAAGGTCACTTCCCCAAAGGTTTGATTCTAAAGTCTCTTCCATAGAAGAAGCTAAAGATCTAAATCACTTTAGTATGGATGAGATGCATGGCTCCTTGACTACTTATGAAATGAGAATAGGAAGGTCTAATCCCACAGACAAAGAAGCAACATTTAAAGCCCTAAAAGGTAAAGACACAAAACAAGAGTCTGAAGAAGAAGAAACTTCAGATGAAATGGAAGCAAATTTTGTCAAAAAACTGAGAAAGGGCAAAGGAAAGTACAAAAGAAAGCTACCTTTTAAATGTTTCAACTGTGGAGGCATTGGACACTTTGTAACCAAATGTCCTCTCAATGACAAGAACAAAGGTGAGGAAACTTCGCATCAAGAAAGAAGTGAATGGAGGAAGAAAAAAAACTTCAGAAAAGGCAATTTCAAAAAGAAAAGTTTTATTTTCAGGAATGCAAATTCTTCAGAGGACAGCTCTAGTGAGGACTCTGAAGAAGGAACAGGTGAAGCTCTATTTATGGCATTTGAAGTAGACAAATCAGAGAAGAGAGAAGGTATGAACTCTAAGGTGTCTATTGAAAAAACTGAGGCTGAAGTTGATCTAGAAGGTGAGCTGGTTTCTGCTCTTGTAGAATGGAAATCTAAGAAAAGAAAGAATAAAAAACTTTCAAGAAATCTTGAGGATGCAAATGACATTATAACCAGTTTAAAAATACAGACAGAAGAATACAAGAAAATGTCCGAAGATCTTGAAGTTCGGGTAACCATGAAGATAGATTACTGCTGTAAACTAGAAGAAGAAAATGTTGGTCTTCGAATGCAGATACAAGAGCTGGATCAAAAAATTAGCTGCCTTTACAAACGTGAAGAAAGTTCGATGAAGCTGGACAAAATCTTAAGTGATCAAAGACCCGTATACATCAAATTTGTTCTGGGCTTTATTGAAGGAGAATCATCAAACGGACCAAAAGCCAAAAATGTTGAATCTGTAAGTAGTAAAGATAAGAAACAGGCTGATGAAGGAAAAATAAATCATGCAAAAGAAAGTAGTAATGCCAGGCCTGAAAGGAGAACTGACAATGATGGCTTTACCAAGGTCACACATCAAAATAAAAGAAGATCTATGGCTCCTACAACAACCTGGCAAAGACCTTATTTCAGGTTCAATCATTACTTTTCTGGTTTTTGTTTCAAATGTAATGGTTTTGGACATAAAATTGCAGACTGCAAGTATAATGTAGGACCAAGAAGTTTCACTAGTAGAAATACTTTTGCTCCTCTAATAAATTATGCAGTAGAATGCTTTAACTGTCATAACTTTGGGCATATTGCAAAAAACTGTCGTAGTACCTTTGTTTTAAATCAACCTCAGAAAAGAAGAGTTCAACCATATAGGACAAAACAAAATAGAAATCTCTCTGAAAGATATGCACAAGATACTAAAAAGGGAAAATCCAAGCTAGAGCCCAATACCATAGTCAAAACATAGTGGAAACAGAAAGAACAACCCAGGGAAGAAAAGGAATCTCTAATAGTACAGACAGCTTTCAAGGCTCAAAATAAATGTGTACCATGGATTCTTGACAGTGGTTGCTCAAGTCATATGACAGGTGATAAATAGAAATTTGAAAAATTACAAAAATATGAGGGTGGCTCTGTAAAGTTCAAAAATAATGATGGAGCCAAGATAATCGAAAAAGGGTCAGTTAGAATTAGTGATGGGAAAATCAAGTCAGAAGAAGTTTTGTTTGTGGATGGTCTGAAACACAACTTGTTAAGTGTCAGTCAGATCTGTGATAAAGGACATGAAGTAGTTTTCAAGAAGTAAGGCTGTGAAGTCAAAAAAACAAATAATGGAAAACTGATAGCAACTGGATCAAGGAAATCTGGCAACTTGTACACACTCTCAGAAACATCAAAAGGTACTTGTTTCATTAGACAGGAAGAAGAAAACTGGCTGTGGAACAAGAGGCTTGGGCACATAAGCTTTGATAATTTGATAAAAGTTAGCTCGAAACAGGCTGTGAGAGATATTCTTGCTATTAGAAAACCTTCAAATAGCATTTGTGCTTCTTGTCAAAAGGGAAAGCAAACCAGAGTCTCATTCAAAACAAAAGAGTATCACACTAGCAAACCTTTGGAACTTATACATACAGATTTATGTGGACCCATGAGAACACAGAGCATAAATGGTGACAAATACTTTATGTTGTGTATCGATGATTATTTCAGAATGACATGGATATTTTTCTTGAAGAATAAAATAGAAGCTTTTGAAATGTTCAAGTCTTTCAAACATCTAGTTGAGAATGAAACAGGGAAAATGATCAAATGTTTATGGTTAGATAGAGGAGGAGAATTCATCTCAGATGAATTTATAGAATACTATGAAAAACATGGTATCAGGAGATAATTTTCAGCAGATAGAACACCCCAGCAGAATGGTGTGGTAGAAAGAAAGAACAGAACAGTACAGGAAATGGCTCGCACTATGCTAGCAAAAAATAAAATAGCAGATAAATTCTGGAAAGAAGCAGTCCACACTGCAGTATATATTCAAAACAGATACATGCTAAGAACTCATGAAAGCAAAACACCTTATGAGTTGTGGTTCGGTAGAAAAGCAACAGCAAAACACCTCAAATTTTTTGGCTATAAGTGTTACATCAAAAAAACTGATGATAATCTTGGGAAATTTGAAAATAGAGCAGATGAAGGTGTCTTTGTTGGCTATTCTTCAAAAAGCAAAGCTTACGAATGCTACAAAAAGAGACTCAAGAAAATTGTGAATAGTGCCGATGTTAAATTTGATGAAGGTAGGGAACGAATAGCTGAATTTGAAGAAAACTACCCAATCTATGAAGAAGTCTTTGAAGGAGATGAGGTAAATAAAGCAAAAAACAAACCTACACTTGATTCAGATGACTTAATTGATGACTCAGAGGTGCAAGAAAATAAGAAATTCAAAATAGGCAGCTGGTAGAAAAATCATCCAAGAGATCAAATAATTGGAGATCCCACAGCTGGTGTTCAGACAAGAAGGAAAGTAATAAGTAATTACTCTCTTTTATCCAACATTGAGCCCAAAAACATAGATGAAGCAAGCAAAGATGATAGCTGGATGAAGGAAATGAATGAAGAATTAGATCAGATTGAAAAGAACAAAACTTGGAAATTAGTACCCAGACCTGCAAATAAGAATGTAATCGACACCAAATGGATATTTCGAAACAAATTAAATGAAGACGGATAGGTCATTAGGAATAAAGCAAGACTGGTTTGTAAAGGCTATGCACAGGTTGAAGGCGTTGATTTTGAGGAGACTTTTGTACCAGTGTCCAGACTAGAAGCAATCAAAATGTTTTTGGCCTTAGTAGTCCACAAGAACTTCAGAGTTTATCAGATGGATGTAAAATCTGCCTTTTTAAATGGGCAACTTGAAGAAGAGGTCTATATTGAACAACTAGATGGTTTTCAAATTAGTAAAGATCCCAACCTTGTCTGCAAATTAAAGAAAGCTTTATATGGATTAAAACAAGCACCACGGGCATGGTATGCAAGGCTAGACAACTATCTCTCTCAACAGGGATTCAAGAAAGGTTTGGTGGACAAGTAATCTGTATGTGAAAACAGAAGGTGGGCATCTCATTGTTCTTGTTGTCTATGTAGATGATATCATATTTGGCAGTAGCAAAGATGAATCTTGTAAAGACTTAACAAATAAGATGCAGAATGAATTTGAAATGTCTATGATTGGTGAATTGTATTACTTTCTTGGGTTACAAGTTAATCAAAATGAGAAAGGCATATTCATTTCCCAAATCAAATATGTGAAAGAGATGCTAAAGACGTTCACAATGGAGGACTGTAAGCCAGTTAGCATTCCCATGACAACAAGCTGCAAGTTGAGTAAAGAAGACAAATCTCCACCTATAGATCAAACCATGTATAGATCAATGATTGGAAGCTTACTATATTTAACAGCTACCAGACCTGATATTCTATAGGCAGTTTGCATGGTAGCAAGATTTCAGGCCGATCCCAAAGAGACTCATGTGACAGCAGTAAAAAGGATTCTTCGATATCTCAAGGGTACCATGGAGTATGGGTTGTGGTATCCAAAAGGTAAAGACTTCACTCTTATATCATATTCCGATGTAGATTGGGCTGGATGTGTAGATGACAGAAAGAGTACCAGTGGAGGTGCTTTCTATTTGGGAGACAGATTGGTTGCATGGCACAGTAAGAAGCAAGAGTCAGTTTCTTTATCTATAGCTGAGGCAGAATATATTGCAGCAACAACATGTTGTACACAAGTTTTGTGGGTGAAACAAACTCTGAAAGATCTTGGTATTAATTTTAGTGAGCCAATAACAGTAAAATGTGATAACACCAATGCAATTAACATATCCAAGAATCCATTTATGCATTCTCGCACAAAGCACATTGCCATCAGGTATCATTTTTTGAAGGAGAAAGTTATAGAAGGAGAGGTTAAATTAGATTTTGTCCCAACCACAGAACAAGTAGCAGATATTTTCACAAAACCATTGCCCAAGGAAGTGTTTGAGTACCTTCGAAACAAATTGGGAGTGGTCACACTTCCCAAGAAGTGACTAGCTATAGGGATCACTTTCTCAGGGGGAGCATTCAAGTATTTGGCTATTCTTTTGCTCATAATCATAATTTGTGCTATGTGCAACAAATTTTGCTTGAGAATTGTGTGCATGGACTCAGGGGGAGTATACAGTAGCCCTTTGGTATTATTGACAAAGGGGGAGAAGAGTTACAGGAAATTACATAGGTGTTGCCAACAATTCCAAAGGGGGAGATTGTTGAGCAAGGCGTTGAAGGAGTTTTGTCATTGTTGTCAACATAGTCAATTAGATATAATGATGCAGTGGACAAACAGTTCATCATTCAGATGTAGAGTACAGAAGTTCAAATGTTATTTAGAGCATGGATAGTAAGTTTCCAAGAAGACCATAGTGACCCACTTGCAAAAAATCCAAGAAAAAGACAAGAAAAAGTTTGCAGACGGCTGGAAAAACTATCATGATTTTGCGACATGTTAGAGGAGAGAGAAAGTGCTGCAAAACTGTCGTGATTTCGTGACATGTTGGAAGAGAGAGAAAGTTTGGGCAGAACTATCATGATTTCGTGACATGTTGGAAGACAGAGACGAAGCTGGAAAAACTATCACAATTTTGCGACATGTTGGCAGAAAAGGAGAGCAAGTTGGAAACTGTCGCGAATTTGCGACATGTCGCATTTTCATGACTTGGAAAGTGCAGGAAGACAGAAAAGGAAAAATGTCACGATTTCATGACATTCTGCAAAGAAGGTTGTACAGACGAAAAAAGTGTCATGATTTCGTGACATGTTGTAGAAGATAGAGTCCGCAGTATCAACTATTGCAATTTCGCGACAAGATCGAATAGAGAGAAAGTGATTCAGGAACTGTCGCAATTTCGTGACATGATGCAAAGTTCCAAGTGAGGATTGTCGCGTTTTCATGACATGCTGCAGAGGTCAAGTTGAGGACTGTCGCGATTTCGCAACATGCAGCAAAGGGAAAAGCCTGAAAGGAGAAGCGTCGCGATTTCGCGACAAGCTACAAAAGAAAGCGTACGAAAGCCAAAAGTGTCGTGATTTTGCAACAGGCAGAAGAGAAAGCGTACGAAAGCCAAAAGTGTCACGATTTCACAATAGGTTGCAGGAAAACCCTTTGAAAGCTAAAAGCGTCACGATTTTGCGACAAGATGAAAGGAAATTGTACAGATGCAAAAAATGTCACGATTTCACGACAGGTAGCAGTGAAGAAGCTAGCAGGATGAAGATGTCATGATTTCGTGACATGTCACAGTTTCAAGGCCAGAAGGGAAGTGTAGACTCTAGTGCATGAAGATGTCGTGATTTCGTGACATGTCACAGTTTTGCGACTCTAAGAGGAGAGAGACTGTATGGTGCCAGAAATGTCATGATTTCATGACAAAAGCAGAGAAGAAGGCCTTGAAGCAAAAAGGGTCATGTTTTTGTGACAGGAGTAAAGATGACATCAGCAAAAGTTAGAAGTGTCGTAATTTCACGACAAAAACGTTGTCAAATTAGACAAAGGCCAAAAGTGTCACGATTTTGCGACAGCAGGCAAAAGAAGGCGTACGGCTGTAAAAGGTGTCACGATATCGTGACATATTGTAGTTTTGCGACAGAAGCTACAAGAAAGTGACAAAGGCGGCAGAGGCGATTGAAGCTGACAAAGTTGAATCTGGGCCGACAAAAATTAGGGTTTTGCAGTTGATGATTTTTAGGGTTACAGTCAACTATAGTTCAAGATTTGATATTGAAATTTCTATTATTTAAGGAGGGATGTTTTGGAGATTGGAATGTGGTGCGTGTATCGATTTTGTATGAATTAAGTGTGCGGTGTGCAGAGATTGAGTCGTGTCGATCTAAGTGCGAAGTGAGAGCGAACTGAGAGTAGGAAAGTGAAAAGGAGCAAAAGTGATCAGTTGGTTTTAAAGCGAAGTGCGTGAGGCAGTTATGCAGAAGCAAACTGGTGGTGCAAAGATATTGTGCAGAAGAAGCAGAGTGTACAGAAATAGTAGACAATTTGCAAAAGGTTGAAGGTATTTTTCTGTTATTTTCTTTGAATTCCAAGTTGCAGCTTGGCATAAGGGGTTGGTGCTCCTTCCAGTAGGTGCTGGTGAATTAGGGGTTGGTGCTCCTTTCTATTGGTGCAAAAAAATTGAGGGGTTGGTGCTCCTTCCAGTTGGTTCTGGTAAATAAGTTGTAAAGTTATTGCTTTGCAAAGGCTGGATTTGGATGGTAGTCCAAGCAGTCATTTTTGAGGAGTAGCCACATTGGTGAACCTCATTAAATCTGTGTTGTGTGTGATGCTCTCTTGTTATATCTGGTTTAAATTTGCTTTATTTCAGTATTAAGTATTGCAAGTTTAAAATATAAAATATCACACTGATTCACCCCCATCTCAGTGTCACTGTGAGTTTAACACACTTTATTGTAGCCTACGAGCATTTTTGGAAACTATGATGTACCTTTATTTACCCCATATATATATATGAGATTTGATCATTTTGGCTCATCATGTGTACTTATTTTGATATTTTTTTTAATTTTATGTTTATGTTATGCATGTGGATGCAGATGTTTATATTGATGCGATGTTTATATGATGTGATGTATGGATTGTTGGAATATTTTCAACATTTCCTCCTTAGTCCTAAGTATTAAGTCCTAGTATTTAATTTTAGTTTAATATTTTGATTTACATATTTCTAGTTAATTTGATTAGCATACGTTGAGGTTTTGGCTTGGTTGGTCAATGTTTGACAATATTAAAATATTAGCATGTTGTTAGGATAAGAGCTATCTTTAAGTTAGTTTGTTGTAATAAGTTTGAGAGGATTTCTCTCAACCACCATGTCTATTTTTAGTTCTTTTAAGAACTATAAAACTATGTAATGCATTGTTGATCAATAGAACAATTTCACCATTATTTCTCATTTGGTATCAGAGCAGGTTTGCTCAGATGGATCAAAACATGTGGAGAGTGGCGTGAAGAGATCTTAAGCACACACTTTGTTAGAGAAACTCAAGTGGCCAACACTCAGCAGAGTTATAAGGAAGAGCTCGAGTAAATCATTAATATCTCATACATCATGAGGTATTTTATTATGAAATTTTGAGGGTTCCTATATAATTGTATCAAGAGGATGCTGTCAAAATTTACGATGATTTACAACTAATTTGTGGATTTTAGTAGCATTTAGAGTTTTTCAATAAAATGATTGTATAAGGTGGAATACAGGGTATTTGCTTCTCAAATTTTGGGAGAAATATTATTTAGATAAAATAATAATTCAAACAAAATTTCAGGTCATTTGGATATGTATTGATTGATTTGTGTGAATATTGATTTTTTCTTCAAAAATCCTAGATCCGAAATTGTGATAAAAAAGGGAAAAATTAAATGATCACATATTTTTCACATTTGTGAATTTTCTTCCGAAATTTAGAGGGTTTTCATATTATTGTCTCAAGAATACAAAGTTTAATTTTTAGAAATTTTGGAGCTGTATGGATTGATTTATGTGAAAATATTGAAGTCTCAAAAACACTCTAAGATCTAGAAAGGGCAAAAGTAAATTGATCACATATTTCTCATTTGTGTGAATTTTCTTCTAAAATTTAGTGGAATTTAAGATAATTATATTAGAATTCTACAGGAAAAGAGTGGCTAAGAGCTAGGTGGAATATTGATGAGTGGTGGATTGTAGAATGGCCACCATGTATAAAGAATTGGAAGTGCCCAAATTCAATGGAGATAATTATGCTATTTGGAGCATAATGATGAAGACCTTCTTGAAGGCTCAAGACTTATGGGATATAGTTCAAGAAGGCTATGAGGAACCCACTTGGAGCAAGCTACAATGTGAGGAGAGAAAAGAGAAGAAGGAGCAACAATATGCAAATTGCTTAGCTCTTATGGATTTGAGGAGAGGAATGGAAAATAGTGTTTTCCCTCTCATATCCAATTGTAGATTAGCTACAATGGCATTGCAAGTGTTGAATGATGCTTATGGGTTTGATGAGAACACCCCTAAATCCATGAGTGACAATCATGAAGATTTTTTAAGCAAGGAGGATCCTTGCTTCCTTGAAGTAGTTTCTGAATTAGATCCTTTTGAAGGAGTTTTTGAAGAGTCTTGTAAAGACTCATATGAAGCCATGCTTTGTAATGGAGAATTCTTTATTACAGAGGAAGGCCTGTATGTAGAAAACCAACAAGATGAAGAATACTTCATGGAGGAAGCATCTATTATTGAATTTTGTGATGAAAATATAAGAAGAGGTGTATATTCCTCAAGAGGACGAGGAGGAAGAAGAGGATTTGTTGTTGATAGAAGGCAAAGTGATATAAATATCTCATGGAGGAGATAAATGAAGAGTGTATTATGAATAATGCACCTAAAATTCTCATGGGGGAGAATAAAGAAGATAATAGGATCAACCAAAATTATTGGCATGTTGATGGAGAAGCAATGTTCATGGAAGACCATTGTCTTGAAGACCATTCACTTGGAATGGATGTATGCTCTCTTGACAGAGCAAATGAAGATCTCCTACAAGGAGAAGATAAAATTGTTAGAGTTCCTCTAAAGGGGGAGAAGAATGTGACAAATGAGATAGAAATAGAAAATGAAAATGAGATTGCTGATTTTCTTGTTGTAATGGCCAAGGGAACATCACTCATGAATGAAGATCACTCACTTGGAGTGACTACATTGCAGAAAGAGAGTTGTCTTGAAAAGGCAACAATGTATGATTGCTTGAATGAATGGTGTTTCAACACATCAACATGGATTGAACAAAAGAGATGAACTCTTAGTGAAGAGTTGATGGTTGATCTTGAAGCAACATACAAAGAAGGAGAACTGCTACAAAATAGCTTTATGGGAAGCACCAAATCTACTCATACTAAAGGTAATGTTTTTATGATTAATTATTTTTTTTTGTTATCAGGAATGAAAAGAAATGTGATTGTCTCATTGAGACAACTTTGATGAAGAGTCTTCTTGAAGAGAATACAATGATGGAAAACTTGGGTCACATGGATCAAAATGATGTTTTCAAAATTCCTTGGGAGAAGGATTCTTGTAAAGTCATTGTTGTGAGAGAATATTTATGTGAGGATCAACTTTATGTTGCATATGTAGTTGGTCATTATATGGCCATATTTATTGTGATATTTTGTGTGGAAATATGTGAAAGAGTTGTATGGTATAATCATCTATGTGAGATGATTAATTGTAAATACTCATGTGGAGTATTATTTAGTGTTGAAGATGTAAAAGAAGATCAAAATGTGAGCATGGTTTAAAGACCATAATGATAAAGATGTAAGAGAGTGGTTGCTAAAAACCACAAGAGGAGATACTTTTTTTGAAGGGGGAGCTAATCAACAAAAGAAGGAACTCAAGCATTTGCAGGAAATTCCACATGAAGAGTGGAAGGAGTGCCACCATAAGTATTTTGTAAATTCTGATTTATTAATTCAATATTGGAGGAAACGTAAGAGAAATATTTTCTTCCAATTTTGTGATGCTTAAAGAAATCTTGCATCAGTATATTTAGCATCAAGGGGGAGAATGTTGGAATATTTTTAACATTGCCTCCTTAGTCCTAAGTATTAAGTCCTAGTATTTAGTTTTAGTTTAATGTTTTGATTTACATATTTCTAGTTAATTTGATTAGCATACATTGAGGTTTTGGCTTGGTTGGTCAATGTTTGACCATAGTACAAGATTAGCATGTTGTTAGGATAAGATCTATCTTTAAGTTAGTTTGTTGTAATAAGTTTGAGAGGATTTCTCTCAACCACCGTGTCTATTTTTAGTTCTTTCAAGAACTATAAAACTATGTAATGCATTGTTGATCAATAGAACAATTTCACCATTATTTCTCATGGATGACATGCAATAGATAGCTATTTTGTTTAAATTATGATGATGATGGTATGCAGTGATCTAAATGCTTATAAATGTTATTTATGATGGATGCATCTGGGTGCGATGTTTATTACTAAAGGTATATTTAAAGTTGTTTTATTGTATGCATTTAATTTATGATGATGTCACGATATCTTTGGTGCAATGCATGTAATGCGTTATTTGTATGATGGTAATCTAATGTGAATAAACTTGTATGCTCTAATCACTTGAAACATAAATAACGGATGTGATATGTGTTTGAAAATCTAATGGATGACACCATAGGATGTGTACAAAGCGTGAATGTAATTGAAAATCATCATTACAAGAATTTAGTCAATTAATCATCCATATATGAAATGCAATTATATGAAGCGTAGGATGATAATGATATAATATGTCATTCTATATTCATTTTTGCAATTTGACAAATATGCATGATATAGTTAGTTGCCATGTAAATATTGTTTCTGATATCCATCCGATATCTATCTTATATCGTGAGAACTTTTATGCTTAATGTAATGATGTATCACGGATTCGATACTTTGCAGTTTTGATGATTTAAGGACTTTTATTTTTTATGGTTTGTGAGCTTTTGGTATTTTTTTGCATTTAGAGAAATTTTAAGGGTTTTCCATGAGACTCAAACACCCTAGTTGACTTGTCAAAAGTTGTATACTGACCATACTAGGCTTCTGAAATATAAGGCTTTTGTTAGCATAGACCAAAGCTATTTATTATCCCTGTGTGTGCATATGAATATAGTAAGATAAGACATAAGCATACCCCAATTTCAGATGATATTCTTTCAGCCCATTGCTAAGATAGGGTATCCGCACATGTCTTATCCAATCCTAGGTTTATATTTCATTTGGACTAAGCCACTAGATGATGTAGGACACCTGAAGCTAGCTCTTCGTAATCTCAAACATTGGTCTACACACAAGCAAGGTGCAAGAGTATCAGATATATCATCATGCAAAAGGATCGATAGTGCAAACAATTCCAGGGATTCAAGCTCGTTCCCTTCTTTTCTTCATTTTTTTGGCATACTTGCTCATATGTAGTGATGATAATCACTGTTTAGTTTGTGTAAGTTTATTTTGAGCAAGGGATTTATTGAGTGATGAGAATCATTGTTTCTTGTGCTTTTGATTTGTGCACGTTTTGACTTTGCAATTTTTTTGAGGTTTGCAAATTTTTGAGAATGTACTTTGATGATTTTTTGCTTAAGAAACTTCTGTTTGGGGATTTTACTTTGAGTGGGAACTATTTTTGGGATATTTATCTAGGATATAGATCTATGATATCAATATGAGATATCAATCGAGGATGTCGATCTATGATATCGATCTAGGGTATCAATCTTGAGTATTGATGTGGGATATCACTCTGGGATATTGCTCATTTTATCATAAGCAAGGGATTCTGGGTAGATAACAAGCCTGTCCTTTTGCCAATTGCAAACATTTCCCAGATGGTCTACATAAGGGGGATAAGCAATAATAATTCCTTTCACCTCAGGATACCTGGTCCTGCTTTGTGGCTTTCATCTTCCCCTAGTCCTTATTAGGATTGTTTAATTTGTTGATTAGTGATAGAATTTTGATATGCTAAGGGCTATACTAACTAGACCTTATCCGCAAAAGCAAAGCAAGCATTCTATCAAATCTTGAGAAGACCTCTAGGTATGGTTGAATGACTAGAAAACCCATGCATATTCTTTATAGAAACAATTTTGCTGTGTGGAAAAACACAATTACTCACATGAATGATGAAGTATGATAAATGCAGAGGTGCATGATTAAAACACAAACGTGGTGTCGTTTGTAAGACTGACAAACACAATTCATTCTACTACGGAGTGCAACGGATGAAGGATACCTACATGCAATGCAATCATGAGATGCATGTAAAACTAGAAATGCACTGATGTAACTAAGATGCAATATTTTTGGATTTTGATATTTTGATTATGTTGAAGATGCAATGTTTTTGTATTGCAGTGATATGTATGTATGAAAATGCAAGGCAATGCAATGTTTTTGTATTTTGATGTTTTGATAATTTTTTTATATTTTAGGATTGATATATATGATGTTTTTTATTTTTGATGAAGTTTTGAAATACAATGTAATGCAATATTTTTGTATTTTTTATATTTTGATGATTTTTTTTATATTTTTCTATTTATATATATGATGTTTTTGATTTTTGATGAAGTTTTGAAATGCAATGTAATGCGGTAATTTTGTATTTTTGATATTTTGATGATGTTTTTGTATTTTTGGATTGATATATATGTATGTACATGTGACCAACGGGCTTATTGGGGGCCATTGGGGCATTTTGGGGTGACCTAGATGGTTCTAGACCGCCTAGGAGCATTTTAGGTTGACCAAGCGGGATGTAGGCACCCTTGGAGCATTTTGGGGTGACCTAGATGGTTCTAGACCACCTAGGAGCATTTTAGGTTGACCAAGCGGGATATAGGCACCCTTGGAGCATTTTGGGGTGACCTAGACGGTTCTAGACCACCTAGGAGCATTTTAGGTTGACCAAGCGGGATATAGGCACCCTTGGAGCATTTTGGGGTGACCTAGATGGTTCTAGACCGCCTAGGAGCATTTTAGGTTGACCAAGCGGGATATAGGCACCCTTGGAGCATTTTGGGGTGACCTAGACGGTTCTAGACCACCTAGGAGCATTTTAGGTTGACCAAGCGGGATGTAGGCACCCTTGGAGCATTTTGGGGTGACCTAGATGGTTCTAGACCACCTAGGAGCATTTTAGGTTGACCAAGCGGGATATAGGCACCCTTGGAGAATTTTGGGGTGACCTAGATGGTTCTAGACTGCCTAGGAGCATTTTAGGTTGACCAAGCGGGATATAGGCACCCTTAGAGCATTTTGGGATGACATAGATGGTTCTAGACCACCTAGGAGCATTTTAGGTTAACCACCATGCCATAGGCATGGAATGGCCACAAATGAAGGATGTTCAAGGGTTCAGGATCCTCGACACCTTCAAGGGAGGCTAGGTGATACGTTTTGGGTCCTATCTGACTAGTAATGACATAGGGACCTAACCAGTTTACCATGAACTTGTCCCTCAGATGGGGTGGAAAATTAGAATTTTGTTGGTTCTCCTTCAGAATGAGGTCACCAACCTGAAAGTCTCTTAGGTGGACTTTCATATTATAGGCTCTCTTAAGTCGCTCTTGATAAACACATAGGTGCTCGAGAGCATTAATACGATGTTCATCAAGTAGCGTAAGCTGATCTAGGTGAGCCTACCACATAGTGTCATCATCGATGAACTCTTGCATGGATATGCGTAATGATGGTATTTTGAGCTCTAGAGGCATGACCGCCTCGGTGCCATACACTAGTGAAAATGGAGTAGCCCCAGTGGGTGTCTGAATACTAGTGTGATAGGCCCATAGAGCAAGAGGTATTTGCGTATGCCAATCTATGTGACTCTCTCTAACAATTTTCTTGAGAATGGCAATCAATGTTTTGTTAGAGGCCTCTGCTTGCCCATTTGCTTGTGGATAGTAGGGTGTCAAAAAATTGTGTTGGATATTATACTTTGTTGTCAAAGCATGCACATATTTGTTTTTAAATGATGTCCCATTATCCGAAATGATCTTGGATGGAATACCAAAATGAAAAATGATATTATGCAATAGGAACTCCGCTATGCGGGGTCCCATCGTAGTGGTAAGGGGAATTGCTTCCACCCATTTAGTGAAATACTTGGTAGCCATTATGATAAATGTGTGACAGCCCGAGGATGTGGGGGAGATTTTCCCGATTAAATCCAACCCCCACTGTGAAAATGGCCATACCGATTGGATCGGTTGCAAGGCCTGAGAAGGTACGTGTGTCAAATTAGCATGATGCTGACACTTCATGCACTTCCTCACATATGTGCAGCAATCTCACTCTAAAGTTGGCCAATAATAGCCCATGCGAAGAATGCACTTGGCGATGGCCATGCCGCTGAAATGGCCACCGCATGTACCATCATGTGCTTGGGCGATTGCCCAAGTCGACTCTTGATGCTCTAAGCAGTGAAGGAGGATCCCTTCATAGCTCCGATGATACAGAATGTCTCCTAGCAAGACATATTTTGTCGCCTTCCATCTGAATGTTCTTTTAGCGGTGTGCGACAGTCCAGGAGGGAGGTTACCAAGCTTTAGGTATTCCCTGATTTGTGTTGACCAATCCTATTGTGAAGAAGCCTCGAGCGCATGAACGACCTATCCCTCTCAAAGTTCATCCCTAGCAAAAGCTGACTAGGAAAGAACTTGTAAGAATAGCATTGTGCTACTATCGAAAGGGGCTTGAGGGAACAAAGTCCCCCAATCGGCCTAGTTCAAGCGTTCGTGAATGTGCGAGAATCTCTCTTGATGAGGTTCAATTTGAATCAAGTGGACTTCCGGCATGACTTGATTGTTCTTGCACTCAACCATAGATTGCGAGAGCATTTTGACCTGGATGGTAGTCATCTGATCCATAGGGTCTTGCGGGATCAAGGACCCTAGAGAGGCCATTGTATCCATAAAATGATTAGATGATCGAGGGAGTGCCTCGATGTTATACCATTCAAATTTTGCCAGGAATTTATCCACAAGGGCCTTGTAGGCTTGCAGGACTAGGCACTTACACTGGAAGATCCCCTTGACTTGGTTAACAATGAGCAAGGAGTCACCAAAAATGTTGAGCTTTATTATTTTCATGGTGACAGTCATCTAAAGGCCTATGAGCAGGGCCTCATACTCGACATTATTGTTGGTGCATGGGAAATCAAGTTTAAATGATAGGGGTATGGGAGCCCCATGCGGTGTGAAAAACATGATTCCTATGCCACCCCCTTGCTCGCATTTGGAGCCATCAAAAAATAGGGTCATATCTACCTGTGTCTCAGGCTCATCAAAATCTGGCGATTCTGATATTTGGAAGACCCCATCATCGGGAAGGTCCATGCTAAGAGGTTGATCATCCTAGAGAGGAGCCTCTATGAGTTGATCGATGATGACCTGACCCTTAATTGATTTTTGTCCAACAAACTCAAGGTCGAACTCCATCAACAACATGATCCATTTCACCGTGTGACTACTATGATAAGTGTGACTCATCATGTAGTGCAATGGATTCTCTTTAGATACAACATACGTGGTATTGCTAAGCATGTAATGTCATAGCTTCTTGGTGGCGAAAACCATTGCTAGGCATAATTTCTCAACGTATGCATACTTGATCTCATAACTGACCAAGGTGCGGCTGAGATAGTAAGTAGCCTATTCCTTATGAAATTCATTATTTTGGGCTAACATGGCGCCCAATGCAATCTCAGTGGCTGAGATGTATAAGCGGAATGACACTCCTGGCCTAGGTGGTGCCAACACTGGTGATGAAGCCAAGTACTATTTTATTGCATCAAAGGCCTCCTGACACTCGTCATCCCAATGGAATGCGACCCCCTTGTGCAACAACTTGTTCATGGGGTGACACTTGTCCGACAATTGTGCTATGAAGCGCTTGATGGACATGATCTTGCCTTGCAGACTTCAGAGCTGCTTGATCATGGTTGGGGGAGGCATCTCGAGGATGGCCTTGACCTTATTAGGGTCCACTTCAATGCCTCGCTTAGAGATGATAAATCCCAAGAGCTTTCTAGATGTGACGTCGAAGACGCACTTCTTGGGGTTCAGTCTCACGTTATGTTCAATGAGGCGGTCTAATACTTTGCTCAAGACCTCAAGATGCTCATGGCATAATAATGATTTAGCCAATAAGTCATCCATGTAATCTTCTAGAATTTTATGCATGTAGTCATGGAAGATGTATGTCATGGCATGCTGGTAGGTGGCGTCGATATTTTTAAGGCCAAAAGGCATGACCTTATAGCAAAATGTCCCCCAAGGCGTTGTGAACACCATTTTGAGTTGGTCCTCTGGGTTGATACGAATCTGATTGTACCCAGAGAAACCATCCATAAGGGATAACATTTCATGGCCCGTTGTGGCATCTACCAGGGCATCAATGCTTGGCAAAGGGAAATCATCCTTAGGACTCACTTTGTTTAGGTCTCAAAAATCGGTGCAAATGTGAATCCTCCCATCTGGCTTCTTGACGGGAACCATGTTGGACAACCATGGTGGATAGTCTACAGAAATGACAAACTGGGCATCCAACAACTTTTGTAGCTTATCTTTGACCATCAAGGCCACTATTGGATGCATCTTTCTAAGCTTTTGCTTGATAGGCTTGGCCTTCGGGTCAAGCGTCAGATTGTGGGTGACTAGATTTGGATCCAGTCCTGACATGTCTTTATAGGACCATGCAAAAGCTTCCTTCTTCCTGGTGAGAAGGGCTATGTAATCGGCTTGCTCTTTGAGGGATAGGCTTTCCCCCAACTTGATATACTATGGATTCTCTGGATCTGAGCCGATATCTATGTCAATCATAGGCTCGATTGACATATGTGACCCCTCCTCCAGCTGGTGGGGGGTAGGGATCAAATGGATGTCATCCACTGGATTTAGATCATCAATGGGAACCTCGGGTTCCTCCTCAGCATGGAAGACATCATGAGCTAGCCCTGAAGAGAAGAAAAATAGTTGTAGCATCTCATCGTAGGGCCAATACTCAGAAGGCGATGGGGGTGAATCTCCCCAATCAAAGTCAATTACCCCCAAGTCGAGGTGCAATGACTTTGATGGGTTATTCGGATCTCGCAATGGCTCAAACAAATCTATGGAAATCATATTGATGGATGGATGATTTCCCCTAGGTGGATGATGGTGACCATGGACCTCTAGATGCAGCACGACCTGAGGAGGCGACTATGGAGGTGGTGGAATGATAGGCGGTGGTCGATGTGGCTATGGGGGAACTTGCCCTTCGTGAGGTAGAAGCTACTACCAAATGGGCTCTTGTAATGGGAATAGGTATAGAAAGTACTCATCATTCTCATCCCAAGGGATGATCTACGCGTATTCTCCATCAGAACTATCAGAGTCAATCGGTGTGACCCCATAGTCCGACTCATCATCTAACGTCCACTCATAAGGGGACCCTAGATCTTCTTCCTCACCATCATGGGGAAGAGTGCATGAACCTTCACCTCTCTCATAGGATTGGATACCATCTCGAGGTGGTTCATCATCTCCCAAGGGCATAGGGAAATAGTCCCCCAATGAGTAGATGTGATTAGGGTTGGCAAAGGGATCTCGGGCCAACTCATCTCTGTAATTGAGGCATAGGCGCTCCATGCCATCAGCAAGAATATCCAAAGGTAAGGGGTTGTTATGTCCCAACCCCGACTTATCATATGGCATCTAGTATTGGGGTTGAAATGGAACCCGCATGCCTTGCTCATACAAGCCTAACCCATAACCATGCCAATTGCATAGGTCAAGATACTTCAGGGTAAAGTTAGGGTTAGACAAGTAGTGGATGTCCTCTCCAAAGGGCTCTTCATCCTCCTCCTACTATTGGTAGGGTTCGATGTCGTAGTCAAGTCCCCCATAGATAAAATTTATTTGATTAGGGGGGACGCCTAGGGGCACGATAGTGCCTATGGGAAGATGGGGTCGACCCATGTCTTGCATCGAATCTATAGTAGGGGTAGTTGTGACCTCCCTAACCATGTATTCTCCTAATCCGATGGAAGCCAAGTGAACTGTCACCTGAGGCTACGGATAGAAGAGTGATGAGAGTGAGATCTGATCTAAATCATCTTCTACCACCTGTGGTAGCTCTTCATCATCTGGGCTAGGTATCTCCTCTATGGAGATGGTGGATATGGTCGGTTGTACCTCATCAATGGGCTTCTTCCCTAGGTTCCTCAACAATGGTTCCACCGGCCTAATGGGCATCGGAGGGGGTGTCGATGATGAGGAAGGTATGTCATGCGATGATGAGGGGGTCAAACCTTGGCTAGATTTATTCGGTTGGAAATCTAGGTGTGTCGATGGTAAGGTTGACTCAGGGATCTGCTGCACCATGTTATAGTACTTGTAGGGCTCTAGGTCCGTAGGGATGACATGAACTTGCCCTTCATGGGTGTACTTGAGGCACTGGTGAGCAATGGAAGGGACACACTTCATGTCCCTAATCCATGGTCTGCCTAACAAGATATTGTATGCCATCTCACCCTCCAGTATGTGGCATAGCATCGAGATGGTCTTCTCTCCTACCTGAATAGGCAGGACAATCGTACCAACTATTGAGCATATGGCATCATTAAAGGCTCGGAGGGTGTATGTAGATGGGACAATATGGGATGTTATGAGCTTCAAGTGCTTGAGAGCTATTGTAGTGATGATATTGCTAGAAGACCCTATGTCTATCAACACTCTCTTGTATGGTGTCCCATTTACGCATGCAACGATGTGCAAGGGAGGGTCCACCATATCATTGGAAACCGGTTTAAGCTCATCTTCTCGAAGGCTATCACCGGTTCAGTGCACTGTCTGACATGCCCCACAAAATTGTTGAAGGAGTTGGACTCTTGGGGCTGAAGCTCTATGGCCTTAAGGATCTCCATCAAAGCCTCTCTATGAGGTTGTGATTGTTGAATCAGCTCATAGATGGAGAGTCGGGAAGACATTGTTCTCAAGCTCTGAGCGAGCTTACTCTTGAGGGTGGCCACAGGCCTAGGTGGAAGGCTCGATAGAGGAGGTGATGGTTATTATGACATCGAAGGGACATCACTCTGAGCCATAGGTGGTGCGATTGGACTTGGGTACCACCTATTCCTCATGATGATGCTAATCATGCCAATGTATCCCTACTAAGGGGGGCATGATGAACCTCATTCACCTGGGAACTGGCTTGGCCTGCTCTACATGGGCAGGCAAGGGATCTTTAAAGATCTCCATCTATTGGTTGTTTGGTGTGATAGGGTTGTCTACCTAAAGGTCCTTCCTATCGATCATGTCCTGTACCAAGTTTTTAAACTTGTAGCACATGTTCACATCATGCCCATTTTGCCTATGAAATTTGCAATATAGGTCTTCTCTATACCCTTTGGGCCTAGGTGCATTCGGGTCGATAGGATCAATTTTAGGTAGATTGATCAAATTTGCCACTAAGAGGTGCTCAAACAATGAGTCCATAGACTCTGCAAGGGGTGTAAACTATCGCTTGGGGTGATGTTGTTGATTCTGCCCTTGACTATTCTGATTGTCCTTAGTATAGTCCTGGTGTGTGGCCTGATAATTAGGCTTTTGAGGTGGCACAACTTGCGCTAGCCTTGGGACACTAAGGGCAACCTGATTCACTACTACTAGCTTGGACTATGTCGGGGTGCTCTTGGCATTCTTGTTCCACTCCTTGTGAGGCTTCACAATCTCCCCCTCTTGAATCTTGATTTCTTCGATGGTCCTAGCTTGCACTAGGGCATCCTCAAGAGTGGGATATTGTTGTAGCTACAACAACAAGGAGATGGGCTTCAAGCAGCTCTTGGAAAACATCTGAGTCAGCTCCGACATGGGGAGAAAATAAGGTAGCTTGGCGAGCAAGGCCCGCCACCTATTGCCATAATTTGTTATTGACTCATCGTCATATTGCTTCAACCCGGCTACGTCGGCCAATGTCACCTTCCTCTTGGTATTGAAGGTGAAGCATTCTAGGAATGCGTCTGCAAGTTGATCCAAAGTACGGATGCTATGCTTAGGGAGTTGGTAAAACCACTTCAAGGTGGGGCCCGAAAGGGTAGTCACAAATATCTACAAAAGCAAAGCATCATCATCATGAATGCCGAAACACTGACCTAGAAATCTGGTGACATGCTCCTATGCATCCTCTTCTCCCTTAAACATAGCCAACTATGGTAACTTATAATGCTCTGGATAGGGAGGCACAGGTACTGAAGGATGGATTGGCTGACTATGCAACTGGCGCATAGTGGGCTTCTGAGATCCAGACCCAGAGGTCTTGTTCTCTATCGACTCTAGGTGCTCTAGCAGCTCTTTATATGGATCCAAGGACTTGATCTCCTCATTCTTGCTCACATCCTGAGGTGGAGGTCTAGGATCCTCCAACCTAAGGTGGGGTGTTGGCCTATCACCCCCCTGCCTTGATAAGGCATCTCCAAATACTCTACTTTTAGCTCATGCTCATTGTAGGCCCCGTAAGGCGTCTCTCGAGCCGGTCTATAAATAGGGGTGTCTGCCTGCTGTGGATGCCCTGCATCTGGCCTATGAGGTAAGTCTCGCTCCAGCCTAGGAGGCCATAGAGGCAACGTCGGATAAGGTCTAGGAGACCTATCTCAAATGAGTATAGGTTACCTCGGAGGGACTTCCTACCTATGGGTCTTAGGGGTAGGGACCCTCTCCCAGAGAGTCTATTGGAATAGCTCATTGGTCTACTTGCTCAATCCTCTCTTTCTCAAGCTGATGCAAGTGGTCTAGTTGCTCTTTATCATATCGAAGCTACTTGAACTGAGCTTGGCATTCCACATATCTTGCAACTACTTGCTTGATTTGTTTCACTATGTGAGGCCTAGGGGGTCTAGGAGCCTCACCTTGGGGCTGACCTCATTCAAGATAATCTATGATCTCTATCGGGTGCTTGCCTCTTTCGAGGTTCACCGCATTGACTTGAGGTTCGGGCTGGAACATATGCTCATTATACTCAGTGGCATAGAGGCACATCGGGCATGCATAGAATACTACTCCTGAGGAAAATCTAGGATTTCCTCATGCCTTCCCTCATGGACGAGGAAAGGTAGGGCAGAATTGGCTCACCCCGAGCGATGAGTGTCATTCCCATCGGGTTGCATGAGCTGTTGTATCCTATCAAGGCGATGTAGAGGTAAAGTCGTATCGACTTGCTTCAGCTAGTGTGTGAAGTCATGCTCTTGCCTATGAATAGGCATGTCAGCCCTGATGGGTATGTGGATGCATGGCACCACTCTATCTATTAGTGCCTCAGCACATTGTTGCCTTTCATCAAAGAAGGCCTGTGATGTATCTACATACCGAGAACACTCTCCCAAGTAATGCTCATCATCCCTCGAGGTGTCCTATAGAGGGTCCCTTCGAAGATGAGGCTCGTGCCCTACTATCTTGGGGCTAGGTGGAGTAGAAGCTCACCAGGGAGGTATGACCAAGTCCCTAGGGCTATAGCGGAGATGATTCATGTCTCCTAATCCACTCTCCATAGCTTTCACCCATGTTTGGGCTTGGTTGTGGGTGCGCACCATCATGCTCCTCTATCAATACCCCAAGTGATTATCTTCTTTACAAATTTTTAATGAAACAACAAACAAGAAAGGAAACACTCAATAAGATAGATGATTATCTTGTTTAAGTTTTAGATGTGAATCCCTAAACTATTTTGTGTGTTTCAGATGTGTTGTTTGTAAAGAATGACCTTGTGTCACATATTTGAAATATTGTTGGATGATGTACTCAAATGTTTAAAGGATTTCACCTATATACTCGCACAAGATGAATATGGTGATGAAATCCATATCCAACGAGGTAGCATAGGTACTACCAACCCTCACCCAACACCCCGTGCGCAATGATACACCCCTCCGAAGAGGAATGCGTGCTATTTTGCATGGTTAGGACAGATCTTGGGTCAGCCTTGGCCACAGATGGGTCTCGATGATACTCTTTCACATGAGCCAATCAAGTGGTAATGACATCCACTATTGGTCTCGATCGACGGGTTGGATGTGAGAGCCCAACACCATCGATGTTAAGATAAAACATGATGTGTGGGGTTCCTTTTATCTTTAAAGAAAGCAAGCAAAGAAGCATTCAATGATCATTCACTAAATGCATGCATAAAGTGTATTTTACTTTCAGAAAGGTTAGTATATAAAAATAAACTCACAAATGTATCTAGAAATGCAAAGCCCTAAATGTTAGCCTACCCATTGGGTAGGCTACAAGCACACAAACCATAGAGATGCATTCCTACTCTGAATTTGTTTTGATTTTTTTGCCTTTTATGTGTTTTTGTTATTTTGTATTTAAGAAAAGGAAGCTACCTTTAACCTTTCTAAGAAAACAAAAATGTGAGAAAAACCAAATAACACTAAAAATAAATAGTTTCTGTAACTGCAAAACAGAGATGACAGATTCAGGGACCTACCTCATCACTGCCAAAACTTGCTATTTCTGAAATTCTGCTCCAAAAGCTCTCTATTTTCTATTCACTCTAGGGTGTGATGAATAGCAGGTCTGCATTCACTCCAGGGTGAGGTGAATTCACATTCACCCCAGAGGGGCACGAATAGCAGGCCAGAGTTTGCTTCAGGCCAGAACGAATAGCACCTGCAACATAAAAAGATGAAAAATGAGATCCAAAATTCACCTAAAGCAAAAGGGACTAGGTCCCACCATGATCACCACTGAAGTAGGGAAAAATGGTGCACCAAATGAAATATAAACAATGTATGTATCTATGCCCTATCGCTAATGAGCGCCAAACGGAAGCATGCAAGTAAATGGAAAGATAACGAATAACAAGAAGTAAAGCAAAACAAGTATATCTCTTATTAATAAAAATGATCCAAAATTATGGGTTACAATGCATCCCCTTGAGGGCTCAAAATGGGTGATACAAATTTTTACAACTCGGGTGCCCAAAGGTCAAATCTCTCAAAGAAATCGGGTGCACATCCAATATCTTTCCTCGTACCCACAATCGAAGTGGGCGGGCCAAAGTTGCCACCACTTGCATATTTGATCTATGATGTCTTAGGATGCCTCCCAATGCACTGTAATGACCTGCACCTACACACAAGGAAACCAGAATCATCAAATAGCGAGTGCGTGTGATAAAAAGCATGCAATCCCCATAGGGGCAAAATGGCTAATAGTGATAAAATGCATCAAACCAACTCCAAATGACAAAATATGAAATGGGTATGTAAAAAAATAGGTTTTGGGAAGATATCACTAGAAATTACTCCAAAATCATCCGATGGGGCTTCAAAACCCGAATGACCGTTCGCAACCTACAAAACCCAAAGCAAGAAATTTCCTACCCTACGCATATCCAAAATACATGAAAATTGGAAAGAATACATAAAATACTATTCTAAGAAAACCCATTTGATTATATTTGTGATATCAATCACATTTTGGGTGTTCTCTCAAATGACCGCCGGATACCTGCAAGAGACCCTACAAAACACTAAAAATGCAATATCTCGGCCAATATAGCTCAGAATGACATGAAATTTGAACTGCAACATCATATAAGCATATATAAAATATATAATTAAAAATAGTCAAGAAATCATGCACATATTTCTATTCATCACGGGGTGGAGCGAATAGGACTGTCACAGATTAGGGGGCGCCCCGGGGTGCGGCGCCCACAGAATCTCCCTAAATTTTGCCACCAATTCCACTTGGGAATGATGCAAAACCCTATAAAATGTGTTTTCATCAAATTTTGTGATGGAATTCACTCATTTGGTTCAGTTTTGTAATAGATTATGCCTCCTAACTCACTCGCAAACCTCCTTCGCTAGGAAGAGATTTCGAGGGAACAATTGGGCACAAAAGGGTGGAAGGAAATATTGGCAGCACTCCATTGCTTTTGCTCTCAAAATATCCTCTCCTTTGGTGTGGAAAATATCTCCACTTTATAGCCTAAGGAGGCTTCAGGGTTCAAAAGGCATGCGAGGGCATGCGAGGCATGAGGTGCCACTTGGCCACCAGGGTGGCATGCATTGGAGGGAGAAGAGAATCTCCCAATTTGGCCTCCCTCATGGGCTGGAGCATTAATATGTTGTGTGCCCTACCCTCCTAGCCATTATGGACCAGAAATGTAACCGTTGGTAGGCGCCATTTGTCCAGGTTTGACTTTTTTCCAGTCAAACCTGCTATTCGCTCCACCCCGGAGCGAATGTTGCTATTCACCCTGGGGTGCGATGAATAGGTTCTGTATTCATCCCAGGGTGGCATGAATAGCAGCAGGGTGTCCAAAAGGTGCCAAAAGTGGCCTAGAACCTTTCAAACCCTTGCATTAAGTGGTTAGAACCACTGTATACCTCCTGAGGGCTGCCCTAGGGGCCTTGGTGTGTCGTGAAGTCACTACTTATGGTAGCACAATCGGATTGACCAGTTTTTAGTGTCTACGAGTAACAAAAAAAATCATCCATTAGGGAGAGTATGTCATGACCTATAGTTGCATCTACAAGAGCATCTATGTTGGGCAACGAGAATGAGTCCTTTGGGTTTGCCTTGTTAAGATTCCTAAAATCTGTGCAAGTATGGACTCTTCCATCAGGTTTCCCTACGAGCACCATGCTTGATACCCACTCTAGATAGTCGATGGGAAAAATAAATATTATAACCAATAGGTTTTTCAACCCATTTTAAACCATCAGAGTGACGTTTCTTTGGTTGAGATGGATCATCGTTGGTCTCTAGGCCCAACATGTCCTTGTAGGCCCAAGAAAAAATATTTGGTCTCTCTTTCAGTAGAGGAATTATCATGGCATGTTCTTCTGGAGATAAGATTTCTTTGAACTTGAATTTCTTTGGTTGAGATGGATCATCGTTGATGTCTACCTCAAAAGTCTCCTCTATTTCCATATGGGACCCATCCTTCAACTAGTGAGGAGTGGGGATTATATAAATATCATCTACTGGATTTATGGTTCCCGCTGACTCGGGGCCAAAACCAATGTGATAGACATCATGAGAACAACCTGATGCAAAGTGGAATGGTTGCAACATTTCTTTGTTAGGGAAGAAATCCTCAAGCTCTAAGGGTGAATCAGTGTGATCCCAATCAATAGTATTAAGATTAAAACACAATGGGTTTTTAGGATTTGCTAGGTTATGGAGTGGAGTGGTCAAATCAATGGAGATCATGTTGATGGATGGAATGGAATCTCCAAGACCGCATGGATGGAACTCTATATATTGGGTGTGCCTTCCATACTCACAATGAGGCTCTAGAGGCATGGGGATCTCAAGATCCAGTATATAGATAAATGAGATGATGGGATAATTTGGCAGTAGCTGCTCTTTGAAGGTAGGTGGATTCAAGTTCACCATGCGATGAATGACATCCAAGTTTACTAGCCTTCCTAGAAAGAAAATATTAAGATTTATGGCAGGGAGTCCTGCTTCTCTCTCCACAAGCCAATCGACTAGCCACAAGTATCGAGGCCCAAGATAAGCCATCTCGGTATCATCCTCAAAGTCATCATTGCTTATCCAGAGCTATTGGCATTGGTTTCTGATCATAGGATAGGTTGGTGGTTGGCTAATTGATGCTCCAGGTAGGCCATATCAGTATCATCTTCATACTTATCATAACTTATGAAGAACCCATTGGCATTTGTCTCTGGCCCAATAGTGTGGCTTGGATGTCTAGGCCGTAGGTAGGCCATATCTATTGAGTCCTCTGACTCGTAGCCATTTTTATCTAACATGTATCCCCCTTCATCTGAAATGTACTCACTATCATTTGATATGTACCTACTTTCTGTGTGGCCTATCCAAGTGAGGTTTTGCACATATCAAGGCCTATGGTAGGCCAGGCTGATTCTATCCTTGTCTTCACTTGTAACATAATCATAATCCTCCCGATCATAGCCATGCATTGGATCCTCCTCCCATAGGATGGTTCCTGATAGGGGCACTTCAAAATAGGATTCAGGGTGGTATAACTCAGGTGGAATGATATTTACCATGGAGATCCATTCATCACCCCAGAAGTTCCTTCCAAGAGGTTGATAGGGGTTCCAATCTATGTCTTATTAAAATCCAATTCTTAATATGTCTAGGGCAGCCTCTAAAGAGTCATCATGACCTCGCATTTGATAGCCCAAACCACACCTGTCAGTAGGTAGTTGGTACTGTGGTTGGAATAGCAGTCGGTGCCCTTGCTCATGCAGGCCTAAGACATAGCCCTGCCAGTGACACTGCTCAAAATATTTTAGAGCGAACTCCATATTTGAAAAATAATGAACATTTATGGTGAAAGGTTCATCCTCGTACCCTTCTAAATCAGGAGCAGTGTGGGCATAGTCTAGCCTAGCATATATGAAATTAGTCTAGTTGGGTGGAACCTCCAAGGGAACTACTATACCCACTGGTAGATTTGGGACTCTTTGCCTTCCCATGTCTTGTCCAGACTCAATGATTGGCGTGAAAGTCACATTTTGCATAAGATATTCACCTAGTGCTATGTTGGCTAGGTGAATTATCACATGCAGTATAGATGACACTATTGATGATGCTTGTGAGGTAGGTTGCGGTACCTCAACTATTTCTTGGGAATGCCCCTCCTCCATGGGAGTAGGGATTCCTACAGTTGCTATCTTTAAAAGTTCCTTGGGTCCTTCCTCCACTAGGGGCACCTTCAACTTTTATTTTTCCTTTGCCTTATTTGTAGAAGGCTTTTCAGAAGTGCTAGTATCTTTGGATGTAGGAGGAGGCACCGAGGTAGATGGGTCACCTCGCACTAATA
>JAQPPZ010010012.1:0-22920 GCA_028583015.1 Wollemia nobilis
AGTTGTCACATTTTGCACGGGGTGCAATGTCTTCAATATTGTTTTGTAACAGCTGTCGCTCTTCTTTTCCTCCTTCCGTTTTTTCTTCCTTCTCTCCCTTTCCTTTTCTTTCCCATTCTCTTTCTCTCCCCCTTTTTTCCTTGGAGTTCCCGGCATGATTTTCCAGCTTTCCACAGGGGTCTATCTGGAAATTGGCTAAGTCCGGGTGCGAAGTTCGCACTTCGCCCGCTTTGGTGCGAGGCGTTCGCCAGCTTTGGTGCGAAGTCCGACTTCGCCCCACTTTCTGGGCGCACCTTGCACTGGGAGGTCAATGCAGAAGAAAGATAAAATGCCGGAGCAGGTCCATATGGCGGCAGACACCAAGTTCGCCCGTGCGCAGCTCGACTTCTCAACAGTAGCCGCCGAATGCGCCTTGACAGTGTGCGGTAGGGGAACAAACCCGGAATTTGACCAAGGCTTGAAGGCCTTCCCCGACCGCACCGATTTCTGCACGCATCCCAAGGAGCCCCGATCCCAAGCGAAGATGGATAGATCGCCCTCTAAGGCGTGCATGTGTCACACAAAGATAACCCATCATCGACAAGTGTCCACCTTCGGGATTTGAACCAAGACCGCCGACCAAAAGGGATAAGCATGGGCTGCCCGCACCGCCGCGTTAATAGCCTCATTCAAAGCTGATCCGAGGTTTCACCCGCTCCAGCCTACCAGCAAGCCTCGCCGACTTGAAGATTTACCCAACACTCCGCCACGTAGCTGTCCAGCCTTCCAGGAAGACCATGTCGCGGGTACACCCATCCGACAAAAGGTCAGCATTTGCGCTCTTTCGCCGCTTCGTCACCTTATGTTTGATCGGGGACTCGTGCCCATTAATGTAATCGGTGGGACTCGGGCTATAAAAGCCCATCTGAAATTCATTGTAAAGGGTGGAAGGGGAATGTTTGTTAGGGAACCACCGTGCTTACCGTAACCGTGCTTCCGCTTATGAATACAATCGTATGCCTCGGTTCTCGTTTCTACTGTCTTTATTCTTTTATGCTGTCTTTCATTATATGCCTTAGGCCCACCTGTGTCGCGGCTCGTTGATTCATTTCGGCATTTGGCGATCGTGTTCCTCTAGCATTGCTTGTTTAAAGCACCCTCTGTACTTCATTAATTTAAAGCATTCTATAATAAATTTGGTAGCAGCTCCATCGCTATGTGTGACGTTGTCGGCCCGTATCCGGTGATTGATGCGATCCCTCGCCGTTAGTTCCTTGTAGGGAATGTTTGCTAGGGAGCCATTGAAGTCGTGCGGTTAAACTCTCTGCCTAACATATATACCTGGCTCTGACATCTCTAGGTTTACTTTCTACCCCGTCGCTGTACGTATCCGGTGATTGATACGATCCCTCGCCGTTAGTTCCTTGTAGGGAATGTTTGCTAGGGAGCTATTGAAGCCGTGCATACGCCGCCGGTGTATCGGAAGTACGCCTAGGTTTTGCGCTCCTTGTCATGCCTCGTGTTTGTATGCGTAGTAGCGGTGATTGGTGTGTTCCCGTACTGTTAGTTCCCCCCACCAACCTTTGGACATATTTGTAATCTCTTTCTGTACATTTGTCTCTTTCCGTTCATTTATTTCTTTCCTGTTCCCTTTAGCTTAAATCAAGTCCCCCAAAAGGAGCCGGCCTTCTCCGGAGATTGGCTCGAAGGCATCTCTTCCTTCCGGCCTTTCATGCTGGGGCGAACTGGGGCGCATTAACCAAAAATCCTTTCCTCATGGCGATTCGTAACCACCTCTCGCACGACCTGGGGGACGCTTGTCCCACGATTTAAAGAAAGAGTACCCGTCCGCTTCCACCTAGCGCAACAGCTTCTTCCGACTCGCTCGGCGGAACACGGGTCCCACATCCGACGAGAGATTTTCCGATCGCCTCCACCGGCGCCGATAGCTTCCGAGCTCTTGGTGAGACAAGGAAGTTTCTCACCCCCGACGGAATCGAAGCACCGGTGTTCGCTTCATTGCTGTTCCAAATCGAACACCCGGCGACTCGCACGAACAAATCCTCTCGAGTCTAGAAGACCGGTCCCGTCACCTTCATGCACACGAGAAGGTGGCGAACAAGAAATCCGAGAAGCCCGCCCGAGTTCTACGAACTAGACATCCACGCTCGAGGCGAGATACCCAGCCTGGCTGATCCGCGAGCTCGCTTCGACGAAGCCGAGGCCGAGATCCAAGAAGAGGCCGAAGCCGAGGCTCGGAAGAGCCGAGTACGAGTAGAAGAGGCCGAGGAAGAGGAAAATCCCGCATCCTCGGAAAGTACCGACACCGAGTACACAACCGACGGCGGAGAAGAAGAAGAAATGGCCGATCAACAGCCGAATGACGATGATCTCTTCCCGGCGGTGGACTCCTACAGGGCCTTTGGCCCCGATCGGTCGCCAAGCCGTGCCCCCCGCCGCTTTAAAGTCTATTCCCACATACGACGGCTACGGTAAGACGGCGTACGAGCACATCCAGGACATCCTTGCCCCCGGCCGCACCGCATACCATCACCGATGAAAGTGTGAAGACCCGTCTCGCCGGCCCTTTCCCCGAGGGGAAAGCTTCTCTACCGGTGGAGATCGCCGCGTAGGGATCCATCACCGGGTGGCCCCAGCCTGCCAGGAGGCTCGTAAAAGGATGCAACGAGTCCGCTGATCCTACCTCTCTACCGCACCGGGCTCCAAGCAATCCGGAGGCATCCTCAAGAGGAGGTGTCCGATTTTAACATTAGGTTTGCGAGATCCCGGAAACGGGTACCTCGCGAACTTCGGCCTTCACCGGCATGGCCGCTCACTACTATCTCGAGGTCTTTCAACTCGTACATATGCCCGTCGCCGAAGATCGCCCGAATTGACGAATTCCCTGCACTATACGAAGCCGCCCAGCAAGTCGAAGCCGACATTATCTCCATCGGCAAGCTTCCGTCCGCAGTGCAGGAGCCGATTCATCCCGACTTTCCTGCATCGCAAGATCCTTCGCTTCTCGGTGGTGTGCCGTCTACTTCGTGGCAGCAACCCCAACCGCAATGGAATCCGGCGCCGGTCGTAACTCAATACGGCCCGCCCCGCTTGCATTACCCTCATCCGCCTCCTCCCGCTCCGCATTTTCCGCCGTCTCGCTCTCCCCGCAGATGCGTCTTATTCTAACCCTCCTCCATTGGCTGCGTTGCCTCCACCGGCACAGCTGCCGCCCCCGACAAGAAAGATCCGTAACACGATTCTACAAGAAGTGCGGGCTTTGGCCTCCGGATATCATGCCATGTCCAATGACATGACCGCTATGAAAAGGAAGCAGGCCCAAATGGACTTTGCTCCTAGAAGGCCGTATGCGCCACCGGCGCCGACAAAAGATAAAGCCCCGGAGCACCAGCCGTAGAGGCGTCCGCCTCCGAGAAATGCCGCTATAGATGACCCACCCGGTCCTCCCCGACTCAGTCAACTCGGTGCACTACGTGCAATGACCCGCATTCGGAGGAAGACTGCACTTTGCACCAAGACTACATCCAGACCTTGGCCGGCAAGACTATAGAAGATGATGAGTCGTACATGATCTTGGACGGCGAGGCCAATTTTGCCCCGCCGTAAGAGAATCCAAGGACGCCCGCCAAGGAAGAAAAGAAAGTCGCGGACGCGGCTAAACCTTTGCAGTATACGCGAGAAGAGAAAACCGCAGCCCCGATGGGCTGCCACCGTACAAGCGGCCGTGGCCTTACACACCTCAGAGAAGGCGTCCAAAGATAAAGCTCCCGCTAAACCTTCTCCAAAGAAAGGCCGCCGTTGCTCCAGCCTAAGCCTCCAAAGAAAGGCCCCAACTCCCGCTAAGCTTCCCGTACTTCAGCCCCAGCCGAAACCAAAGAACAAGCCCAGGAGAAGTCGAAGTACCCGTCTCCGACCAAGAGACAACGAGTTGAGGCCACCCAACAAGATCGGACCAAGTATGAACCGGCTAAACCAAAGAAGGAGCTAGTACCTCGGGCTACAGAATTGTAGACGAGTTAAAGAAGACTCCCGCGTAACCGCATGTACGATGCTCTTCTCGTCTGTGCGGTAGATCCGCCGCAAGAATCATCGAAGAACATGAAGAACGGCAAGCGATGCACCGCTGTCCCGGTTCAACCTTTGACAGCCTCCGCCACCGGGAAGAACAGACCGCCACCCTTTTATCTCTCTTTGCGGATGCAAGGGCACATAGTTCACAACTCGCATGGTGGATTCCGGTGCTTCCTCGACCGTGATGCCGAAGGCCGTCTCGCGATGAGATCGGGATGGAATACACACGGAGCAGCCAAGGTGTGCCGCAATTAGACGGCACCCCCGTCAAGACAAGCTGGTGTCATAAAGGACATCCCTATCCGGCCGCACAAAGCTCTCGACATTGTGGTCATCCAAGAGGTCGTGATTGTTGACCTCGAGCCTTACTTCGGCATGTGTCTCTCTCGGGAGTTCACCGCGGGTTGGGCGGGTACCGTCTCTAGACTACTCGCACATGGAAGTGCCCTTCAAAGGAAGGAGACTGAAAATTTTCAATGAGAAGCCTTCCCCTTTTCTAGTAGACAAGATACCCTGAGGAGAGCTGGACTGCATGGTCCAGTTGTCAGAGGAAGAACTGGTGACAGTAGAACTGACCGAGCAAGCTCTCGAAGTGCTACAGCTTGAAGACGAGTTCTCGTTGCAAGACTTCAATGCTGTAATCGGGACAGAGCAGGGTTGTTACTCCATTAAGCAGCCCGAGGAGCTTGACGTGTCCGTTGCGAAGGAAGTAGGACCTGCACCCGAAGAGCTGTGGAAGCTTTTCTTTGACGGCGCGCGTTGCAAGAATGGCGCCGGTGCAGGGGTCCTCCTGGTTTCCCCAACCGGAGTCCAGAGGGACTATGCCTACAGCCGGCCTCGGAGCCGTACTAACACTCCGGCGGAATACGAAGCCCCGTGCTTGGGTCTCGCGAAAGGCGGAAAGGCTCGGAATCAAGCATCTCCAAATTTTCGGAGATTCGGAGTTAGTGTGTCATCAAGTTACGAATAAATGCGCGTCTAAGCATCACTATCTTAGAGCGCACCGCAATCGGGTCCTGGGACCCGATGGAATCGTTTGACTCATTGAACGTTAAGGCAATATCGCGTGAGAGAAACAAGCACGCTGATATTCTGGCGTCTGTTGGAGCCAGGTACGTTCCGGCTGAAGACGTCGTCCAGAAACTGAAGCCGGTCCGCACCATTTACAGGCCTTCTGTGCCTGATAGGGATACCTTCTGGCAGGTATTCAGCTGTGACGAGGAGATCGTCACATTCCTGGTTAACGAAGTGTGTGTAATCGAAGGTAGAGACCCTGATGACGAGCAATATGAGGGGTTGATACAGTTACGGAATAATCACGTCCCAAAAGGACTGATTACATTAGAGAGTCTCTTTGATCGAAATGACAGAGCAATATCCCACAAGATCAAAGTAGACCCGAGGCAAGATGCCGACTCGGAGCTCGAACCTGGTAAAACCATTAAGGTCGGAACAGACCGCACGTCAGAGGAGCTGGTGCAAATTAGATCACTGTGCCAGGAGTTCCCCGACATCGTGGCCTGGTGCTACGAGGATTTGAGGGGGTATGACAGATCCGTCATCCAGCATACCATCGAGCTAGAGGATGGCGCCAAGCCGTTCCGACAAAAGCAAAGGGCCGTAAATCCAAAGATTGAGGCCATGATGAAGACCGAGCTCTTGAAGATGCCGGAGGCCAAGATCATCTACCCCATCAAACATTCATCCCGGGTCGCGAATTTGGTGCCCGTGAGGAAAAAGAATGGCGACATACGTCTCTCGTGTCGACTTCGTAAACCTAAATCAGGCTCCCTCCGGACCACTATCCGCTTCCCCAAATCGACCAAATTTTGCATATCGTTGCCGGAGCCCGTAGATTTTCACTTTTAGATGGATTTTCCGGCTACAACCGTATTTGGGTCAAAGACGAAGACCAAAGATAAGACGGCGTTTACCACGAAGTGGGGGACGTTCGCCTATCGCCGCATGCCGTTTGGCTTATCCAATGCCGGTGCCACGTTCCAAAGGGCCATGGACCTCGGCCTTCCGAGAGCCGCTCAACAAGATTATTGTCATCTACCTTGATGACATGACCGTTTTCTCTCACCGACGAGAAGATCATGTTTCGCACCCGGCGTATATTTGAAAGTTGTCGAGAATTCGGCATCTCTATAAACCCGAAGAAGTCCGTCTTCGCGGTAAAGGAAGGAAAGCCGCTGGGACATGTCATCTCCGAGGAAGGCCTCGCCATTGACCCCGACAGAGCGTAAGCCCTCGTTCGCTTGCCAGCCCCCACCGATAAAAAAGGGCTGCAGCCCTTCTTCGGTCGATTAACTTCGTGCGGAAGTTCATCCCGGACTTCGCACAGTTGATCAAGCCTATGGCCGAACTGTTGAAGAAAGATACACCTTACGAATGGACCGATGAGAGAGAGCAAGCTTTCGAGGAAATCAAGGCTCGAATTGCGCAAGCTCCGGTGTTGACAAACCCGGACTACTCCAAGGACTTCATCCCGTATGCAAGTGGGGAGAACCCGAAAGTTACGCCGCAGTCCCGACTCGAAGGGAGACGACGGTGAGGAGCGCCCCATTGCGTTCCTAAGCCAAGTGATTTTGCCGCACGAAGAGAAGTACAATTTTATAGAGCGGCAGGTCCATGCGGTCATGAAGTCCCTTCGAAAGTTCATGCACTTTGTCTCCCGCAGTAAGACCACCGTCTTTGTGATTCACCCCGATGTTCGCAGCTTCATCTTGCAAGGAGAACCGGGTCACAAGAGAGCGGGATGGATTGCCAAGATCCAGGAGTTTGACATCGAAGCACGGCCCACCAAGCTTATCGTAGGCCGAGCCTTGTGTCGAGAATTGGCCCGAAGCGCCGTAGCCGGCATCTCCGCCTCGTAAGTGGGAGGACACAGCGACACGCGTCTACCTAGCCAACTCCTTATCGGGGGGGAGTGATTGGACAGATGAACCGGTGAGATACTTCGCACCGGAAGATGTCCCGATCACCCGAACGCCTCACAACGAAGGAGATTTCGGCTAGGTGCACTAAGGTACACTCTTCGCCCCGAGGGGCTTTACTTCAAAAACATTGACCGGCATCCCGTTGCGGTGAGGCCATAAAATCCGACCAGCCTAGGATCCTCGGAGACTTTCATTCCGGGATGCCCCGGGGGTCACCATTCTTCAAGGCCAACGGCCTTAAAAATAATAAGGGCCGGATACTATTGGCCCACTCGCTCGGCAGACGCGTATGCGGTCCGCGCCAAATGTGATCAATGCCGTAGGTATGCCGGCCGAAATGGTAAAAGCACCCCCGCCCCTTCAACCGATTCAAGCCGAAGCTCCGTTCCAAAGAATGGGGTCTAGACTTCATTGGGGTGATTTCTCCTAACTCCTCCGCCGGCCACAAGTTTATTCTCACAACCATCGACTATTTCACACGGTGGACGGAGGCGATCCCGACCAAGAACGCCGACCAAGAAACGGTCATCAGGTTCATTGAGAGCCTGATTACCCGCTTCGGGGTTCCAGAGTCGATTGTGACAGACAACGGTCCGGGATTTGTAGGCGCCGTACTCACGGAGTACACCAACAGACTTGGCATCTATCACAAGATGTCTTCTAATTACTACCCGCAGGGGAATGGCCTTGCCGAGTCTACTAACAAGAACCTCCTGAAAATCCCTCCGGAGGACCATTGAAAAGAATAAGCGGACTTGGCACTTGCTCCTGAACCGGGCGCTGTGGGCGGACAGAGTTGCGTTCAAGAAATCCCTCAAGACGTCCCCCTACGCGCTCGTCTATGGCAAGCAAGCTGTTATGCCATCACACATTGAAATCCCCGCCCTGTGGATGGTTGATGAAGACAGGAGCAGCGGAGACCCGGTAGACGACAGATTGTGCCAACTCCTCGCAGCTTGGAAGAAGACAGAGAAAGTGCATACCAGGCCTTCGCGGATCACATTGCAGCCACTAAAGGCTGGTTTGCCAAAGGCACCACCGCCCGAGTTTTCGAAGTCGGGGACCTGGTGCTGAAGTGGGACTCATACAAGGCAAAACCGGGTAATCACGGAAAATTTGATGCTCTCTCGGGAGGGCCCTTATCGATTGCCCGGTGAATCGCTCAATGCCTACATACTTTCGGATCTGGAGGGTCGCTCCTCCCCATCCCCGTCAACGGGTTCCACTTGAAGCTTTATCGTTGTTGAAGGCGCCCGAGTGGCCCTTCCTTGTAAAAATTTTTCCTTGTGTTTTTATTTTTCCCCGCATGTATAGTTTTCAGTTTTAGCTTTTGGTTTATTTTTTCCTTCTTTGAGCTTAAATGCGGCATGGGAGGGAAAGACAGACTTCGCAATAAGTTCTGTCGTTGCCCCGCAGAGGAGCGAAGTTCGGCTATGCAGAGAAAGAAAGGAGAAAAAGAGCAAAAATCGACTAAGTGTTGGTCGAAGCCCGACTTCGCAGAGAGCCCGACTTCGGCCCACCGAATTGCGAAGTTTGTTCGAGAAAACACTGAAGCACACCAAGAAGAAGTCCGCATCGCGCAACCCTTCGTGCGAAGTACGCACCGCACGCAAAGTTTGCGCAAGTGCGAACTTCGCAGCAAAGTCCGACTTCGCCAGCGCCGTGCGAGTGCGCTCCGCGCTCAACGCTTGTGCGAGTGCGAACTTCGCGCAGAAGTTCGTACTTCGCCCAAGCTTCGGCCGAAGTCCGAACCAACGCCATCAGCACCGCAGCTTTGTTCAAAGTCCAAAGGTCGCAGTGTATGTTAAGTGTGTTCGAAGGCCCCAAGGCGGCAAAGACCCAGACCGCGCCCAAACCTTGGGTGCAGCAAAAAAAGCAGAAATGGAACGGTTCAAGCACGCGCTCGCTGAAGTTCGAATCTTCGCTCCGAAATTCGGCGAAGTCCGACCTTCGCTGCGAGGTCGGGCCCGCCCAACTTCGGCGGCCGCCGCGCCTAGTTTTCCGGCCAGCGTTGGGACGCATTCAAAAAAAATAATAAAAATTCAAAACCCCAATCCGGGCCCAAGGCGCGCTTGCACTTGTTTTAACCGGGTTTCCGCGCCAAAGGTTTTGTCTTGAGCAAGCAGTGCCCAAGTGGTGGCAGCAACGTCAGCCATGGTGCAGTCCCCAACGCTGAATTAATGATTGCGCGTTTTTCAAGGAAAAATGCAACTAAAGAAGCAAGGCACGTCTGCCGGGGCGCGTCTTTTCTCAAACGTTCTCCTGCGCAGCCACCAAGGGTTTTAACTCAGCCGACCTACCCCTCCTGCGTTGCATTAATGGCGCTGTTTTTATCTAGAAAAGGGGGTCGAATCATGCCAACATTCCGGATTGCAGAGATTATTCCCTGGACAAAGGCTAATTATTCCTCCGATAGCGAAATTTGTTGCAGATGCACTCGAACTCGTCATTATTGCCGACTCGGAGAGATGGACAAGGGAAAAAGGCCCGTGTCGGCGCAGCCCAGTCAGAAGCAACGAACCAGGGGATTTGCCGCGGCCAGAGTTTTCAAAGGCGATCCTCCGCCGCAGAAAAAGTCAAAGGCCCGGACGAAGAAGGTACAACGTGGGCAATCCCCACCACCTCCGGTGAATTACCCGGGCAGGATATGTGGACGGCTCGTTTTCCATGAGCCTAACTCACCGCGAGCGAATGTGGAGAGCCGGGCCGACAAAGTTTCGCCCTCCCATCATTTTGGAGCGGCGTACAAATCAAATCTCTTCGTATTCATGTGCCCTCCTCGTCCACCAATGCCCGGAGCCGATAGACTTAATTGTTAGACATTATAAACCAGCCTTCCCTGCAAATTGCAGCTCCGTTGGCAAACCCTTGTTCGCACCGGCAGCAGGAGACCGTGCAGCCACTTTCGCCCTAGGGTCGGAGTATGACTCCGGCACCATCCTCGTAAAAATCGGCCCGGGCGAACAAGCGGGACGTTTCACGCACACCAAGCGAATGAGGGATTTCCTCAATTCAGAGCTCAACGCCCCGCTTCCAGCCGGACAATGGCCGACTGGCCCCATGCCTTTGGCGAAATTTCAGAGCAAGTATCTATATACCATCTTGGCATGGATCCTCAGCCGCGACTCCGATGAGCCGGTGCACCCGCACTCACCGGCGCCGCGTAATGCCTCCCGTGTGGAGAATCTTACGAACCAGCCGGCGCAACGGAGCGGAAAGCGCCCCATCTCTTTCGATCGGGCAGACCGGTCGGCTTACGCCATTCATTCCACCCGCTGAAGATTCGAAGAGGCACCAACCGATTTTCGTTTCGGCTCCGTTCCGGTCTGGCTTTGTTTGTACCATCTGCACCCCCAAATGCCGATCCTGAACCTGAAGAAGGTTAACGAGAAGGGAGAGCCCCACCCCGTCTATAATTGGACGGATGACTTATACCGGAAAGGGTCCTACTACAAGTTCAACTTCAACTTTCTCGGGGATTCGTCATGTCGCCTTCACCGAAAGTGAAATCCCCCGTCCCCCGAGAGAAATGACGAGTGCTTTGATAAACCAGAAGCTCGGGGACGTTTTTAGACCGACGCAGGGGATTGTGATCGGAATCCACGGATTCAAGGGCAAACCCTATTTGCTGCCCTATTGGTGCTCGTAGCATCCGCTCGGGATGGAGGTTGCCCGACGTATGGACTATGTGGAAGAAGAGTTTGGCCTAGGGAAGAAAAGAGGACAGATTTTCCAATACCCTCTTTCCCGGGCCAACGTTGAGATTACCGAGGTAGGACAACATGTCTACCTAGAGCAAGCGCCGTCCCGGATTGGCCCGGTTTTGCTGCCAGTCACTGGAAGTATGACCCTCATGGGATAAGGGGAAAGTTTGCACATTTGTGCCCCCGGGATATAACCGAAGATAGATGCGACGTGGTCCATGTGGACCTTGACTGGGAGATTGAATTAATGGAAGCTTCTCCCCCTGGCAGGATTTCTACTGCGAGGAGGTGACATATGACCCCAAGAGAAACCCGGACCATCACTTCTCATCTCCAGGGTTCAAAAAATTTCTGTCCAAGATTGCGTGCCTTAACCGGTCTAAAGAAAAGATTACCGAATGCCGGAAAATGAGATGCCGCACGCAAAGACGATAAATCCACAAGGAGAAACCCGGCCGTAGATGACGACTTCTCGTTCTCTATGACCAAGATCATGACAACCGGCGGCCGTTCGCATATCAAGGTTACGTTCCCCGAGGCCCCTTTGAGGATTATAAAAGTGGGTCTCCTCCCAAACAGCTTGTACACTTCGGCAATCGCGCCGCAGCCCAACAAGTACCCAGAGCCGATCCAATGCAGCCCGTGGCTCCTAAGGCGGCGCCTGAAAAGGCGAAAGAGTTAGTCAAGGCAGCGCCCGAGGCACTTCCTCGAGCAAGAAAAGCGCCGCCGCCGCCGTAAAGCGGACCGGTCGCGGCAGCACCTTCGCAAGTCAAACCCCGGCACAAGTTTACCGTGGGAGCATCGCTGCTCGCCGCACTCGCTTCGCCTCCTTCCCCCGATCCGACAGCTTGTTCCGAAGAGAAGAAGCGGAGGAGAGTTGAGAAAATCAGCGACCTAGCCTCGATAGTGCAAAGCACGGCCGCAGAGCCGCAGCCCGCGTCCCCGCCGCCGCAGAGGCAATTCCTTTGGGCAGTCCCAAGCGCCCGCCGAGACAAGAAGCGAAGACATTCACCCGGCATCGGCTCAGCGGGAGCCCGCAGTACGTTTGCTGTCCCCGTCTCTCTAGTCTCACCCGCTCTACTTCCACTCGCCCCCCGCTCAACTGGGCGAGCCATGACCACATCCTCCTCCCCCGTCTCCGCGTCCTTCTAGCGGTCCCCATTCTTTCGATCGCCTTGCTCGTAACCCTAACGTCTCTCTTTCTCTCAGCACAACTCCAAACCCTTCGCCCGAGGTCGCGCCGAGGCTGTCCGTTCACCATCACATCCTCCGCCTCGCCCGCTTCAAACCCTCACAAGGTCGCCCGCTCCCATTTCCATTTCCCGGCCGCCCCCACAAGCGACCGATTCTTCCAAGGTCCGTCCGGTTCCTCCCCGATCCCATCCCCGTAGGAGAGACGTCTCAGCAGATCCCTAGACTGGGGGAACCAGATTTTATGGACGACCTTCAGAACTCAGATGACTTGCCGCTGGCAACGAGAGCCGTAGAGTATTCTGTCTCTTTCCGCCAAGACCCGAAGCGGAGGAGACACGAAGAGATAGCCGCCTCGGCGAAACGCGCAAAGTATGATTTCGGAAGGAGAGTGATTACAACGGAGAAAATAATCCCAATAGTGAAGAAGCCTCTCCGAGAAATGACTAAGGCGGACTACGTGCTCCGGACAAAGGAGAAAAGCTTTGACGACATTGATAAAAAGATGAGATTCGTACGATCATGCGCAAAGTCGACAATCTCTTTGTCAAGAGTCCGGAGGAGCAGAAGAACTTTCGCGCTGCAGACAAAGTAAGGCAACTTGAAGAGGACCTATCTAGGTCCACCGAGCACCGGAAGCGGCGCGGCGAGAAACAGATGAATTCAAAGCCCACCTGGCCGCTTCTCAAAGAATAGAGCCGCAACCGAAAAGAAAGCAGCCTCTGAGCAGATTTCTCACTCCAGGAGTCTTTGAAGCAGAGCATGCAGCTTGCAGAGAAAACATCTCAAGCGGCCGTCTTTTCAAAGACAAAAGTTAAGGAAATGAGGGCTGGTTTGCCGAGGGAATGCAAGCCCCATACCTTTAAGGCGATGGCGGTCCCGGACTTCGCATCCAGGATTCAAGAAGTTTCGCCTAGGGAAAGCCCGTGGTAGAGGAGGCCGAGCGCCGTGCAAAGCAATGGCCGGACCTCGGCGATAAACCTTCGAGAGCGCGAGCGCGACGGCGTCCTTTTTTCCCCCGTGTCCTCATTCGCCGCAGAATGGGCAGGTGCAAGGGTGACCTTGCACAAATATTTCGAAAAAGTTGAAGAGGTGAGAGGGCTGCACGAATGCTTGACGCATTCGGACATGAAAGAGATATCCGTCCTCGCCCCCTTTCACGCTCTTACATAACTTGGGTGTCCAGGTTTTGTTGAGAATGGCGAGCTCCTCACCCTAGATCGGGTAAAGAAGAATTGGCAGTCCTTTGAAGCAGATACAACTGAAATTGATAGCCGGACCGAGCCAATTCAAGACAAATGTCACTCAGATGGTGTCCAGATATTCCGAGGATCCGCTCCTATTTTCGAGGAGTTAGAGAAAAGATACCTCACCATCGACCCGCACGCGGTCGCCGTTTCACGGAGCATTAGAAGACATAGCCGACCGCAAGCCATTCGAAGCGGAAGCCCGGCGCTCAGCCCAAGAGGCGTACACTCGCATGTGCGAGGCGAAAGCAGGAAATGGAGACCTTTCGGAAGGAGATACTGATGAGGCAACTGACAAAGATGAATCAAGAACAGCTTGCCGCAAGGAGAACAGCTAGAGCAGAAAAGGCAGGGGAGGCAAGTTCCTCCGCACCCAAAGGATGAAGGCATGGATTCTTTGCGCCGAGGCGAGCTCGACACCCCGCGAGCCGCCGTAAATGTTGTCACATTTTGCACGGGGTGCAATGTCTTCAATATTGTTTTGTAACAACGCTGCTCTTCTTTTCCTCCTTCCGTTTTTCTTCCTTCTCTCCCTTTCCTTTTCTTTCCCATTCTCTTTCTCTCCCCTTTTTTCCTTGGAGTTCCCCGCTTGATTTTCCAGCTTTCCACAGGTCTATCCGAAATTGGCTAAGTCCGGGTGCGAGTTCGCACTTCGCCGCTGTGCGGCGATCTTCGGATTCGCCCTTTGGTGCGAAGTCCGACTTCGCCCCACTTTCGGGCGCACCTTGCACCGGCAGACCGGAGTCAATGCGTAAGAAAGATAAAATGCCGGAGCAGGTCCATATGGCGGCAGACACCAGTTCGCTCGTGCGCAGCCTCGACTTCTCAACGGAGTCGGAATGCGCCTCTGACAGTGTGCGGTAGGGGAACAAACCCGGAATTTGACCAAGGCTTGAAGGCCTTCCCCGACCGCACCGATTTCTCGCACGCATCCCAAGGAGCCCCGATCCCAAGCGAAGATGGATAGATCGCCCTCTAAGGGTGCATGTGTCACACAAGATAACCCATCATCGCACAAGTGTCCAGCCTTCGGGATTTGAACCAAGACCGCCGACCAAAAGGGATAAGCATGGGCTGCCCGCACCGCCCGCGTTAATAGCCTCATTCAAAGCCGATCCGAGGTTTCACCCGCTCCAGCCTACTAGCAAGCCTCGCCGACTTGAAGATTTACCCAACACTCCGCCACGTAGCCGTCCAGCCTTCCAGAAGACCATGCCGCGGGTACAGCCCTCGACCCGACAAAAGGTCAGCATTTGCAGCCTCTTTCGCCGCTTCGTCACCTTATGTTTGATCTGGGACTCGTGCCCATTAATGTAATCGGTGGGACTCGGGCTATAAAAGCCCATCTGAAATTCATTGTAAAGGGTGGAAGGGGAATGTTTGTTAGGGAACCACCGTGCTTACCGTAACCGTGCTTCCGCTTATGAATACAATCCGTATGCCTCGGTTCTCGGTTCTACTGTCTTTATTCTTTTATGCTGTCTTTCATTATATGCCTTAGGCCCACCTGTGTCGCGGCTCGTTGATTCACTTCGGCATTTGGCGATCAGGTTCCTCTAGCATTGCTTGTTTAAAGCACCCTCTGTACTTCATTAATTTAAAGCATTCATAATAAATTTGGTAGCAGTTCCATCGGTTATGTGTGACGTTGCTGGCCCGTATCCGGTGATTGATGCGATCCCTCGCCGTTAGTTCCTTGTAGGGAATGTTTGCTAGGGAGCCATTGAAGCCGTGCGGTTAAACTCTCTCGCCTAACACATATACCCGGCTCTGACATCTCTAGGTTTACTTTCTACCCCCGCCGTTGTACGTATCCGGTGATTGATACGATCCCCGCTCGTTAGTTCCTTGTAGGGAATGTTTGCTAGGGAGCTATTGAAGCCGTGCATACGCCGCCGGTGTATCGGAAGTACGCCTAGGTTTTGCAGCTCCTTGTCATGCTCTCGTGTTTGTATGCAGTAGTAGCGGTGATTGGTGTGTTCCCGTACTGTTAGTTCCCCCCCACCAACCTTTGGACATATTTGTAATCTCTTTCTGTACATTTGTCTCTTTCCGTTCATTTATTTCTTTCCTGTTCCCTTTAGCTTAAATCAAGCCCCCCAAAAGGAGCCGGCCTTCTCCGGAGATTGGCTCGGAAGGCATCTCTTCCTTCCGGCCTTTCATGCTGGTGGGCGAATCTGGGCGCATTAACCAAAAATCCTTTCCTCATGGCAGATTCGTAACCAACAATTCCCAGCTTGGCTTAGTGATGCGATAGTTTAGTGAGAGCAAATGTTTCCTCAAGATGTTCACTGTAACGACTGGGGTTTTATCCTGCAGTTTTCTTGTGCAGAAATCTAGGGCGGGCAATCCTATTAGGAGATTGCCATTATCCTCTTCAAAACATAATATTTCACCATTTTCCTTTTGACTACTAACCATTTTAGGAGAAATCTAGTGCGGGCAAGTTTCTTGATTTGGAATATTTAGCTCAAGACCTTTTAACTTACCATTTTGTTTTTTTTATACATAGGAGAATTGGTTATATCTACAATCCTTTTCTACTATCAAGCAAGGTTCAAATTTTGAGGCTGTCCTTTATAATCCCTATACCACCTCGTTGTTATTTAACCCGACGTGAGGAGGTAACACCGGTGGCTCGGGATTGGTACCCGTCGTCGTTGAGCTACACGCAGTCAGCGGACTCAGGTCAGACTACTACCTTTGCACAAACAAGCATGCCCCCAAAGTTTGAACCTAGATCTCTTCTTAATAGCAAGAACTTACCAATCCACCCAACCCCTAGAAACTGACTTACCATTTTATCCCCTACCTCTACCCTACCCCTGCCCATATATGGACAATTGAAATAGGGTTATCTTAAGGATTTCCTCCATTTTAATTTTTCTTTTCCATGCCATCCCTAGTTAGTAAATTCACACTCAATTTTTAACCCACAAAAGGTTGGTACCTTACTGTCGAGAAGTTGCTTGCCAAGAGGCAATGGATTTTAAGTCTTATCTTCTTCACGCTATTACCACCATCGAACAACAATCCATGCTATCAAAGACATCCTATAGATGATACTTGGGTCTTGGATCAAGAAGATAAATAATACAAGATAGATTAAATATCTCATCTCAAAATAACAAAAACTAATCCCTCAACTGTTCACATTCATCAACTGAATTTAAATATTGCCATCCTTTCCCCAGAATTTAGAGAATATTGCCATCCTTTTCCTCAACCGTCCACATATATCAACTGAATTTTAAGAATGTTGCCATCCATTCTAAAAGCATCAACCACATTTTCTGAAGGAAAACAATACAGTGTAGCCTAAATATCACATCTTAGATGAATAAAATCTCTTTTCTCTTTGTATCAAGTTTCCTCAACAATCAACTAAGTTGTTCTTCGCATCTATGATGAGAAACATTAGACTCTTAGGTCATTAATATACCATAATGGCAGTAATGGAGTATTGAATTTTTAATGAATGTAGAGATTAAAGAATCACAACCTTATTTAAACAGAGTTCATTCCCAGGTCATAGGAATTTAAGGTGGCAGGTAATATGAAATTCAACACCAAAGGTGATCTGCTTGGCTTTAGTGGTACCGTTCTTGAAAAATGGACTATTTTGAGAGGGAGAATACAGCCACAATTAAGGAAAGGTTGTGTTTTCTGTAGCTTCTCTCCTGGAAGCCCCATGACAAAGCTTGACAGTGGCATCCATACGAATCCAGAAGACAAGCAGGGATATCAGAGGAGAAGCTCAGTGTATCAGGGTCACTAATTTAAGACCCCTGTTGTGCAGTCAAAATGGAACTAACGGATCTGAAGTTCAGAATTAAGATATTTGAAGAGTAATGGTCGACAGGCTAATATTGCTCAGGTTAGTAAATATTTCAGAGCTTCTCTAAAATTTGTTACTCAAAGATAGATTCTACGTATGCATGTCACAGCTTTGGACGAGGATATAGCTGATAAGGCCAAGATACTATCTTTTGTGTGTGTGCTCCAGTTTGGGACTGGTTCCTGCTTATTTGGTATGGAAGTTTCAAACTTTGTTGCCAGCCCATTGAATGGAAGGATTTTGACTGAGAGCATACTAGCTAGCCAAATATGGAATTAGTTTCAAGGATAATGCAAGAAGTAGGTTTTCATCTGACAATATCACATAAAAGACCACAGTTAATATTGACTACATAATTAATAATCTTCTTAGATTTTATATTGACAGGCATTTTGTTAAGATATCGTCTAGACTAAGTGTAAAGTCAACCTTGAATGGGTGTGCAGCTGTCAAAAACTGATGGCCATACTTAAGTGAAGAGTCTGCCAGATACCCTTTTATGTAAGAGAAGGGCTTTTCTTGCTATCAATGATGTAAGCTTGCGATAGTGCAAAACCAAAAAAAAGACTTTCATGTCAAAGAAGCTGTGGTTTACTGGTGAAGTTGACATAGCCGCTACACAGCCCAGCAGTCTCATTCCATCAGAATGTCACAAGCATAAAAAGTAGACAGCTTTGTTTATTCATCCAGCCCCGGAGGCTTGTTTCCTTAATAGCTTCCTTAAAAAAGACAATGACGACATGAACAAGTTAATGCCTATGCACTATGGGGGGAGTGATGAGCTCAGTGGATGGCTAGTGTGATTGTGGCTATTCAGTTCTCACAGAAAAGTGTATGAATGGACAGGATGTGAGTCTAAATAGCAGCTGAGCACCGTGCAAGACTACAGCTCAATAGGACCCACTCCCACAACATAGATGCAGAAGTGTGTCCATTCGTGCAATGCTTCGTTAGAGGACTGTACAAGTCAATATGATCCACTCCACCAACCTAGAAGCAGATTTTGTCCATAAGTGCAGTGCTTTGTTAAAGGCTATATAGTTATATCCAATGGTTATGGGATGGAATCCAAAGTGTATACATCAAAATAACTTCAAGGAATGTTCTGCACATAAAACTTGAGCCCCATGCTGTTAAACTCCCAATCGAGGTTCATCTTATAATACAGCATGTTTGGCTCTCCATGACCCAAGCAGTCACACATTCCCTTTAAGAACTTTTCAATTGCATTGACGTTTTCTTAGCTATGGGCTTCTTTCTTGATGCTGTTTTCATACAATGTAGAGAAGTGATTTTAATACCAGAATTGTATAAAGCCAAAAAAAAAAACTCTGCTAAACTGAAAACTGAAAGATAAATTACGGTTGGCTTGATTGTTTATTAGAAGAAAGAGGAAACAACAGTAAAGATTACCAAGAGCAAAGGGCAGATTTTGTTGGGAGCTATGCATCCAAGATATTGTACAAGCAACATGCTTGCCTGTGGACTATGGATGATGTTAAAACCAGAAACATGATATCTTGGGATAGCCCTAGATGCATGTAGCGGAAAGGTCAAACTAGTTAAGTATATTATATCCTAACAAAGGCGGACATTTCTAAAAGACCACTACCTATCACGAATTCAAGTGTGATTAACGGCAACATACCTTATGACTATTTGCAAGTCTTGGATGCTTTTCACAAGATATCTCTCTTGGTGGAAACCCCTGCTGTGTCTAAAAGGCGATCATTTAATTTTCTAAGTCATATAAAATCGTTGAATGAATATTTTTAATCTCTGGAAAGACTGGCAAATTGGCAATATATATATATTTTTAAATAAGAATACATTTCGCAATGGAAAGCCAACACAGAAAATGTATTTATATCTGAATAAAATGAGCTTACTAAGAGTTGATATAATCTATTTCTTTTCCCTTTTCCATACGGACTGCCAAAACACTGGCCAATTCATCTGGGCCTCGGTCCAACCGAGAAAAGATCCTTCCCTCAAGGGATCCCAGCTGGTGGACATGATGCCATACGTTATCCCCAATGCAGCGGAACCAAATGTGAAGAAAGATGTGATGAAAGGAAGCCAATCGGGCACACTCCATTTCAAGACCACCTTCATGTAGTAAAAAAGTGGGAAGAAAGTGAGACCAATGGCTAAGGGCACTCCAACAGACGCCACCATTCTCTTGATCATTCTATTGGTCACAATCTCTGGAATAACAGCATCCTCTGGCTCTTCTTCCTCGTCTTCATCATCTTCTTCCTCCTCATCTTCTAACATTCTCTTTTTCTTCTTAGTCCTCTTTGCAGGAGGGGGGCCAAAGCCTTTAGGGCTTCTCAAGGCATAAACCTTGAACCTTTGGCTTTCACTATGGGAAAATGATGATATTGCCAAGGACTTCAATGTGGGCAGCGATGGATAAGGGTCTTTCTTCTCCCTACAACCACTACAGTGAATTTCAGCTCTACCCACACTTTGTAGAGATATCTCATAGCATTGTATTGGCATGTGGATTTTGTGATTTTACTACTTCCAAAGGGGTGAGAAGAAGAATAGAAAGGACCTGAAACAGAGGCATAAGATGGACAGAACATGGCCGAGGATGCAGAATCCATAATAACTAAAAAATTAGAGCATGCCATGTAAAGCCATGGTATCATCTGGCCATCTGATCAGCAGAACCATTCATAACTTGCGCAAATTTGGGGCAGAAACATCACCACTATGTTTTAGTGAAATCCAATCAGCCTTTTGCAACCAAGTGAAGAGTATAAAACCCCACTTACCTGGCAACTGAATGTTGTTCCCTTGTAATCTTATCATCATCCTTACCCTTTCCGTCAACCGTGGTCTATACATGGCCTATGGCCTAGCTCATTTTATTTTATTAATTTTGAATTCCGCAGCTTATAGCTAGACTTTGTTCATGTCCCTGAGAAACAAAGGTCACTTACTAATATATTAAAAAAAATTAAAAATTAAAAACCTTGATGGCTACATCATGCACAAAATAGTGGGATGGGATTCTTAATTTTAAAATAAAAGATTTTAAGAGACCCAAATATGATCTACGGGACCTCAAAATTTTGATTTTTCCTTTTCAGGCTGTCAACAATGCCTGTAAATCAAAGGCATGTCAACTAAGCCGCAGGCGAATAGTCAAATAACACTCTTTTTTTTATAGTTTTTCCAATGCACGCGTGTGAAAAGCCAGCGTGCGATAAAGGCAAAATTGTTTTTGGGAGAAAAATTTAATTGTTTTTTAAGCTATGATAATTCTTATATAGGCACAGTTATAAAATGGTCATTGAAAGATAGGAATAAAATATATGAAAAGGGTTTTAATAATAAAGCTTTTGAAAATTAGTTTTTTTAGAAAATAATTTAATGGTTTTTTAGTTATGATAATGGGAGAATTGAGTTTATTTTAAGTACGAAGGTAGTTGGGAGAACGGGTCGAAAGTCGAAGTCGAAAGTAAGTAGAGCACAAGCGAGTGAGGGAGAGCGAAATGGAAGCAAGTAAGTATGAGCACAAGTCAGAGGAGTACTGAATGGAAGCGAACTCATGAGGGCAACCATAAGTCGAGAGTATGAGTGCAATTGGGGAGTGAGTGTAGTTGGAAGGGAGTGTGGCAGCGCAAAAGCTAGTGCGAGCACGAGTTGGGAATAAACAGGAATTGTGAGCAAGAAAGCAAGAAGTAAAAAGCAAAATATGATCAAGGAACAAGTGCCACTTCTTATTTCAAATCTTAGGAGAATTTAAAAGATTCATTTGAAGAAAATCCAAGTAATATGAAAAGAAAATCATTTGTGAAAGTCCTCACTGAAAGTATGAATGGTCAAGTTGGAAGTTTGGATGCCTAGCTAGCAATAAAAGGAAGAGAAAATATTTGGTAAACCCAATACAAGTAGAAGATTCTACACCATAAGTGATTATCAAGGATAAGATGATTGATAATGATGTAATGATTTTTAAAAGTAGATAGTTAATATGTAAGTTTTATGGATATTGGTTGGGTTATTTCTCAGGATTCAAAATTGGATTAAATGAAAAGTGGGATTGAATTCAAATTATTCTATGATTTTTCCTGACAAAAGGAGTTTTCCTCATTATTTTCTCCAATTCACTTCTAAACAAGGGATAAAATAATGGATGGAGGTTTGTGGTTTAGGGGGCAAAGATCGTTGTAGTGAGAATTTTATATAAACAATCATATATTATATTATATTTCATCATAATAACAACCATATAAATAAAAATATTAAACTCCTCTTATAAAAATTCTTTCTACTTATATTTTATCAAAAATAAAATAAAAATGCAAATAATTTAACAATAATATTAAAAATAAATGAAGATTAAAAAAATAAAAAATCCTAGGGTACTCCTCACAATGAGTTTTAGGCGTAGATGTTAGCCCAATTACTTCCCTAGTTTAGCGGTCTCGGACTTACACCCGATTCCGAAAAGGGTTATTAGCCCAATGCAAACGCTTATTAAGCACCGAAAAGATCCTTTTAAAATTGAACATAATAAACATCCTTATAAGATTCCATCCTTTAATAAAAGTATGTACGGAAAAACATTTAACGATAAAAAAAAAAAAAATCATTTAAAAATTAACAGTTTAAAAAAGAGTTAAGAGTAAAAAAAAATCATTTAAAAATTAATAATTTGAAAGACATTTAATGATAAAATAAAATCATTTAAACAGCTTAAAAAATTGAAAAGAATTTAAATTGTAAACAAGTCATTCATGATGTTTTATAGATTTTAAAATTTTAAATAATTCATGTTATCTTGGCCATCCTATCCCACCCACCCCAAAATAAATAAATAATATTAACACAACGAGTAGTTTAAATATCAAGGCTGCACATGTGGTGTACTCTAATAAATGGTTTGTAACTAGCCATATTTGTGTGATGTACTCCAATAAATGGTTTGTAATTAACCATATTCAAATCGTGAAATGCTAAATAGCTAGATGATGTAGTGTACCCTCATAATAATTTGTATTGAATCCTAATTCTTAAACCATAAGATAGATGTAGGGTATAGAAAGTTTGAATTGAAAGAATTGGTGTTGACAGGTACATGGATATTAAAACTGTTAGGCACCATGATGTAGAATTTTAACGTTCAAGAAATTGATTTTTAAATTTAAAATCCATATTTCTCATAAATAACTTTTTTGAACCAAATTTTGCTAATTTTAACTCTAAATAATTTAGCCAAAACCATGTGATTTAATATTTTGATGATGATCACCAGATTATTTATATAACCTGCTTTAAAATATAAAAAAATGTTAAATATCTGACAATTGATTACTCTAAAAATTCTTAATTTGATTTCTCAGTTTTCATGATTCAGTGACAAAAAAAAATATGATTGTTTGATTTATGCGTGTAAATAGTTTTCAGACAAAAATATTATTGTTTGCAGTGGCAAAATCTAAGCATTAAAGTTGTGTGACTTCTTTTCAAATTTCCAACTTAGCGGCGGTGACCTAGGTGATGGGCTAGCTATTGATACATGCAAATGATATATAGGGCACAAAACTACTTACAGCCCAAGCTTGACACCAACTTCGTACCTGGAGTAAGATTTTCGCATATTATTCTCCTTCTTGGCATCAATGACGTGTCCACTAGGTTTAGCAGGTCCCCGAACCACAGCTGGGAAGCTCTGGTGACGTAGGCGTACGTCGTGCACGAGCAGTTGCCGAGACAGGCAGCCTTGCACCCGTGGGCGGCCGGAAAGTCGACACCCCCAGGAGAAGTTGACTTCTCTGTGAGCTCCATCAACCCATCGGTGCTGGTCCGATTGCCGCCGCAGTCGAGTGCCGTGCGGCGCGTGCAGCTGAAGATATTATCGTTCACCTGGCACTGGTCCATCTGGAAGTTGTACAGCTAGATGAGCACGA
>JAQPPZ010010013.1:0-22302 GCA_028583015.1 Wollemia nobilis
GAGAGCATACTCCCTCGATAAAAAAAAGAAAAAAAAAATGAGAAGGAATTTGCTGGCTCGAAAGGTGATGACTGGCTCCATGCATCTTTTGACATGCCCCACAAAGTTGTTGAAGGAATTTGCTTCATGGGGCTGCAACTCGATGGCTTTTAATATCTCCATTAGAGCCTCCCGATGGGGTGTTGATTGTTGTATGAGCTTGTATATGGAGAGCCTAGCCGACATGGTCCTCAAGCTCTGAGTGAGTTTGGTCCAAATTATGGCCACGGGTCTAGGCAGAGGGGGTTGCGTAAGGTGTTGTTGTGGTTGTGACGTTGTTGGCACCTCACCTATAGTTTCTACGGGGATAGCTATGCTCGGATACCTCCTATTTTGAGTCACTATACTGATCATCCCTACATACCCCTGCATGGGGCAGTTCTGTGTCATTTTGTTAACTTGTAGGGTCTTTGCCTATGCATCATGGGCAGGTAAGGGGTCCTTAAAGACCTCCATTTTTTGGTTGCTTGGTGCCACGAGACTATCCATCGCTAATGTCTTGTTATCTATTAGGTCTTGCACCAAGCCCTTAAACTTCCAACATGCATTAAGGTCATGTCCCTTCCGCCTATGGAACCTACAATACAAATCTTCCCTGTAGCCCTTAGGTTTTGGTGCATTGGGATCTATGGGTTGAATCTTGGGTAGGTTGATCAAGTTCACCGCTGACATGCGGTCAAACAGGGAGTCTTTGGACTCTATGTAAGGTGTGAATTGTCGCTTAGGGCGATGCTGCTAATTTTGTTCTTGCCTCTAATTTTCTTGGTCATAACTATTGAGAGGCACCGCCTGATAGTTAGCATTTTGGTATTGTGTTGCTTGTGCAGGCTTAGGGACATTGATAGCAACCTGATTGACTGTAGCAGGTTTCTATTGCGTGGTCGATGTTTTGGTGTTCTTAGACCATTCTTTCTTCTTTGGCTTGGCTATCTCGCCATCCTAAATCTTGATCTCTTAAATGATTCTGGCTTGTGCCAGAGCTTCCTCTAAGGTGGCATATTGCTACAGTTGCAATAGCACAGAGATCGATCTCAAATAACTCTTTGAGAACATTTGTGTGAGGTCAGACATAGGAGGGAGGTAGGGTAGCATAGAAAGTAAAGTCCTCCATCGATTCCCATAGGCCGCCATGGTTTCTTCCTCATACTTCCTGATCCTGGCTAGGTCGTTTAGTGACACCTTCTTCTTGGTGTTGAAGGCAAAGTGTTCGAGGAACGCATCCACTAGCTAATCTAAGTTGCTAACGCTATGCTTTGGCAATTGAATAAACCAATCTGAGGTAGGGACTATGAATGTGGTGATGAATGTTCTTAACAGCAAAGCATCATTATCCTGAATGCCAAAGCATTGGCTTAGGAATCTAGTCACATGCTCCTAGGCATCCTCCTCACATCTAAATATTGCCAACTGAGGCAGCTTAAAGTGTTCAGGGTAAGGGGGTGCAGGCACTAACGGATGCATAGGATGACTACGGAGTTTGCATAACGTGGGCTTTTAGGGGCCCAAAGTCTTGGTTTCCATCGACTCCAAACACTCTAGTAGTGCTCTATATGCATCGAAATATTTAATCTCTTCCTATTTAGTTTTCTCCCATTGTGGGTTGTGGGAAACTTGAGGCCTATGGAGAGGTGGCTAGATAGCAGCCCCTTCGCCTTGGTAGGGCATCTCGGCCCGCTTTTCTTCTTGCTCATACTCCTCATAGGCCTCTTGAGGAGTTTATGGACGAGACCTATGACCATGGATGGGTCCCCGTGGAGGGAGCCCATCGTTTTTCCTGGGAGTGGCCTCCCGCTCAGGTCTAGGAGGTCTCGAAGGCAGCACTTGGTAAGCTCGCGGGGACCTGTCTTGCACCAAGGGGTTGCACCTCTCATATTGTTCTGCTCTTTGGGTGCGAGGGGTTGGAACCCTCTTAGGCACCGTGTTATGTAGCAACTCATCTGTTTGGCATCGAATGCGCTCTTTGCTAAGGCGATATAGATGCTCTAGTTGTTGCTGGTCTTGCTCAAGCTGCATGATCTATGCTTTATGAGCAGTGTGTCTGGCGACTTCCAGGTCGATTTGTTTTGCCATCTTGAGTCTGGGAGGCCTAGATGCATCTCCTACACATTTATCTCGATCGTGATGATCCGATATCTCTATAGGGTGCTTCCCTCTATCGATGTTGGCAGCATTCACTCGAGGCTTTGGCCTTGATAGGTGATTCTGGTAAATAGCAGGTGCGGAGGTGCATTGCTCTTGCACTATGTATTGATCTTGAGGAATGTAATGGTCTTCCTCATGCTCCCTTTCGTATATGTGAAAGGGGTGAGCAGAGTTGTCTCGCCCTACTTGAATAGCCTTGTGTTATGTATTTGGCCTTTTACTCCTAACAGTGATGGGGGGTAAAGGAGGGATGACATAATCATGTGGCCTCTCCTCATGGACCCTATGTTGTTCTAGCACTTCATCGTGTGGTGGCCACTCATACCGAGCTTCTAAGGGAGCTTTCTCGTTTATGTTGAGTGCCACGTGTAAGGACTCCTCCTAAAAGGGGCTATGATGGACAGGTGTGTCCCTCAAAGGGGTGCCTCTATAGTCCCATTCTGAAATGGCATGATGTGGACTCTCTTGTGGGTCAGGCCACCATGGTGGTATGACCAAGTCCTTGGGGCTATAGCGGAGGTGACTTGTGCCCCCTTGTACACTCTCTGCAGCTTCTGCCCTTGATTGGGATTGGCTACGGGTGTACACCATGGTGGTGCTTTCTTACAAGATGCATAGATTTTTATTTCTTTTTATGATTTTTTATGCTACACTAAACAGAAAATATCACACACACAAAGCAATGATTATCTTGTTTAAATATTAAGGTGTGCCCTAAATCTGGTTTAGTGTGTTTTGATTTTGTTTTGAAAGTTTTTGTAAAGGACGTTTAAATGCAATATGATGGCTCTTATGACTTCCAAAAATGGTCGCCCCTTCGATATACCATTGCCAGGCTGATATACCAACCTCTCTATATACCCGCCCTTACATGAGGGAAACTGTTGGTACATGAGAGTAGATGGTACGTGGAACGTAGGCAGTACAAAAGGGGAATCACCATGTTTTTGACACCTACCATAGAAGACTTATCCTCCTACACTGGGAATCACCCTAGCTACACTCGGTCAGCTTTCATCAGGATTTACGTCTAGCAACAGTAGCGATCGAGGTCATGAATGCAAAATTCAAGCCAAGGTGGTGATGAAATCCACCATTGGTCTTGATCAAGGGTTGGAGTTTTATGACCAGCTCCTTGGTGTTTATGTTGCCACGTGATTTGTGGGGTCCTTTTTATTTTGCATGAAAGAAAATAAACATGCAGTACAACTTTTCCTAAGCAAGCAAAGAACCAAAAAAATAGGAAATAGAAAATGAGAGGAGTTCAAGACCCTTACCTCTTCTCTGCCCAAATATGCTGGTTCTGAATTTTTGTCTTGAAACTGCATAAACAGCTATTCATCCCAGGGAGGGATGAATTACAGGACTGTATTCATCACAAGGTGGGGCAAATGCTCATTCGTCCCTGGGTAAGACAAATTCCAGCTCTATATTTGCCACAGGCTGGAACGAACAGCAGTCCAACGTTTGAAAACTTGGTACCTGCAAGCAAAAACAACCAAGTTTTGATCAGATTTTTGATATTAAAAATAGAGGATAAGAGTCCAACCGTGATTTCCACTGAAATCACAAGGACACAGAAGCAAAAATGAAACTCCAAGTGCGATGCAAACGGAGCTAAACTTAACGCTAAATCCTATGAATTGGAAGTGCATGAAAGGAGGGAAAGCATGAACGAATCGAAACGAAACAAAAAGCCAATAAAGAAGACAAAACTTTTATTGATATGTTTTAGAACTCAGTTATAATGTGCCTCCTCCCCTTCTAATGGATAGGAGCGTTAAATATGTGTTCTTGTTACACCCATGGATGTTATTCCTTCTTTCGCGTGCCCACATGTAAAATGGGCAGACCAAACGTCGTCGAAGCTTGCGTTGATGAGTATTGACTCCTTGCTTCTCCTATAATTTCCAGATCCTACATTTAAATAAATAAGAAACAGTCAGTAGCACTTTTGGATGAATTAAAGCATGCAATCCCCATGCCTTCGATTAGTGCATGCAAAATATAAATAAAATGATAACTAACATATATCCAAATGAACTAAAAATTTTATAGGGGCATAAAAAAACCACAAGGAAAACACTACAAATGGAACAGTCAAAAAATTCACCATAGATTTGTATTCGCTCCAGGGCGGGACGAATAGACCTGCAACAAAACGTCAAAAAGGTATTGTCCCAAATGTCACATTTGGGAAGCTCCAAATCACCTAAAAAGTTGGGGGTTAGCTAATTGGGGGTATTTTGGGAAGACCCAGATGGTCATATTTTCCCAATTTGGCCTCCATCAATAGGAATTTGATGATGCTACCTCCATGTTAGCAAAAGCGAGAAATAATGGAAACATGATCAAAATTTCTCAGAACGACGTGAAATTTGAATGACAACCTATATAAGCAGCATATAATTAAATGCAAGAATAGAAAAAAGGAAATCTACCATATAATTCTGATCGCTCTGGGGCGGGGCGATTAGGACTGTAGTAGTGTGGGGGGCGCCCGGGGGCAGGCCGCCCACCTTTGGGGCCTGATTTCGACACCAATCCACTTGGGATGGGCCCAAAACCTCTTGTGGGGTATTTTTGGTAAATTTGGTGGGATATTGTGGCCAAATGTCGGGTTTTGGTTTCAGATTTGCGCTTCCAATAACCACCCTATGACCTCCTTTCCAAAAGAGATCAAGGATGTGAAAGGCACAACTCAAAAGGGTGCGGGTGTGAAAGTAAAATGATAGTACTTCATTGCTCAAAATTCTCCTCCCTTTCCTCCTTTTTTGGGTGAGAAGACTCACCATTTTATAGACCTGATGGTCTCTTTGGATGAGCATGCAGAGGCGCCACTTGGCAATCATGCCTTTCCAGGGGAGGGAAGATTCCTCCCTGATTAGGGGCTTCATGACTGCCCTTGTAACTACCTCTAACACTCGAAAACACTCACTCACACTCCCATGCAAATGAAGGAAGAATTAAGTGGTGGATCTGAGTTGCCATTTGTCAAGATTTGACTTTTTGCTCGTCAAACTTGCTATTCGCCCCACCCTGGGGTGAATACTACAAATCATCCTTGGGTGGGGTGAATACCAGTTTGTAATCATCCCTTGGTGGAACGATTATGGAGCAGAGTGCCTGAAGGTGCCAAATTGACCTCTGACCTTCCAAAACTACTGTGTGAGTGGTTAGGACCACTGTTTAACCTCTGGGGGCTGCCCTTGGGGCTATGTGTGTCAATGCGATCAGCGTTTGTAGTCACATAATTGGATTGGTGTTGTTTTGGTGTCTACACATGTATATAACTACTTTGTCATATAATCTCTTTGTTGTCATAGAATTATGAATGTAACCACTAGTATTATGAATGTAACTATCATAAATTAGGTAAGTCAACAATATTGTCATAGTTACATTATTCCTTTTGAAAAAGAGTGAAGCACTTAGCAATTTTGTGAGGTTTAAAGTAATGGTTGAAAAATAAAGTTAACATTATATTAAAATTTTAAGGATTGACAGAGGAGGTGAATTTACCTCAAAATATTTTATGCTATATTGTGAAGAAAAAGGAATTAAAATATAATTAATAGTTGCTTTCACACCGCAATAAAATAATGTGGTTGAATGAAAAACCATACTATAGTAGAAATGACATGGCCTATGTTTCAAGCCAAGCATATGGGAAATGAATATGGGAAATGAATTTTAGGGAGAAGCAGTTGCCAAAGCTATATATTTTGAACCGAAGCCCAACTAATGTAGTATTTTATTGAACACCTAAAGAAGCTTGGTTAGGATGGAAACCTAGTGTAGGTCATTTGAGGGTTTTTGGGTCCATTGCATATGTGCATGTTTTGGATATACATAGAAAAAAGTTGGAGGATAAAAGTGAAAAATATATTCTTGTTGGGTATTTAGAAGAAACCAAAGCATACATGTTATGGAATCCTATATTTTAAACATTTATTCTTTCTTGTGATGTGATATTTGATGAAGGATGAGTTTGAAAATTATATGATCAACAAGAAAAATTAGTAGTCATAAAAGAAGAGTTTTCTCATCCCAACAGTAGTTCATGTCATAGTTTAGGTGTAGCTTCTACTCCAAGCCCTCCAAGAAGATATAAGAGTCTTCAAGAGATATATGAGAGGACTAAAGAGGTAATTTTAAACCTAAATTTTACATTGTCTTCATATATTAAAATTGAACCAACTAATTATGAAGACACGATAAAATAAAATGTTTGGATTGATGCCATGGAAGAGGAATTGAAGATAATTTAAGAAATGACACATGGAAGCTGATAAATATTCTAGAAGGAAAGAAAGCTATTGGAGTGAAATGGTTCTAAACTAAATACAATGTAGAAAAACAATTTAAAAGCATAAAGCAATTGATTGCAAAATGTTATACTCAACAACCAGGTATTGATTATTTTGAGACCTTTTCTCCTATTGCTAGACTAGACACTATTAAAATTATTTTAGCCTTAGCAACACAATACAAATGGAAGTATTTTCAAATGGATGTCAAATCTTACTTTTTAAATGGTGTTTTAGATGAAGTATTCTATCTTGAGCAGCCCCCAGGTTATGAGGTGAAAGGGCAAGAGAACAAAGTTCACAAATTAAAGAAATTACTCTATGGACTCAAATAAGCACCAAGAGCATGATATAGTAGGATAAGTGCATATTTTCATAGCCAAGAATTTACAAGATGTGTAAGTGATCCCACTCTATATTTTAAATGTGCCGATGATGACAAGAAATAAAATAAGGTTGATGAATGAATTTAAAATTACAATGATAAATGAATTTGAGATGACAAATATGGGTTTGATGCACCATTATCTTGAGATTGAAGTGAGACAATTAAATGATGGTATTTTTATTTCACAAGGTAAATATGCTTTTGAACTACTTGAAAAGTTTAGGATGTCAAAATGCAAATCTATTAGTACTCTTTTAAGTCTTAGTGAAAATCTTATTAACGATAATAGAATTTTCAAGGTGAATCCCATAGTTTATAGGAAGCTAGTAAGTAGTTTAATGTATATTACAACCACTAGACTAGATTTAATGTAAGTAGTAAGTGTGGTTTATAGGTTTATGTAAGATCCAACTAAGGTACACTTCAAGGCAAAAAAAATATTGAGGTATTACAAGGAATGAGTGATTTTGGAAATTGGTATAGCAATTTTGATAATTTTCTTCTGGTTGGATACACAGATAGTGATTGGGTAGGTTGTCTTAATGATCATAAGAGTACTTGTAGAATTTTTTTCAGTATGGAAACCGGTGCTATTTTTTGGTCATCCAAAAAGCAAGAAATTGTTTCTTTGTCTACAATAGAATTTGAATATACCGCAACAATTTCAACAACATGTTAAACTATTTGATTGAAAAGAGTATTGAAAGAGTTGAAGCACAAGCAAAATTATCTTCTCACGATATTTTGTAATGTTATTTTTGCAATTGCTTTGTCCAAAATTCTAGTTTTTCATAGTTGTACAAAGAATATTAATGTAAGATATTATTTTATCTAGGAACTTGTTGAAGAAGGCCATATAGCAATGAAGTTTTACCAATCCAAAGAGGAAATTGTGGATGTGTTCAACTAAATGCTGCTAACAAAATACTGCTAAAAAAAATCTTTGAAAGACTTTGAAAATAATTAAAGTGTTATTAAGAAGAAAAATATTAAAGAATTATTTTTAATAATGCTTAAGAATAAGGATTAGCGTGTATGTTTTTTTTTATAGCATAAATAAAGCATGCAATTAACATACATACTACTCTTTTAAAAGTTTACGTTTAGAAAACAAAATCGTATAAATTACAACTTTTTTATAATAAAAATAAATAAGAAATTTATGAAAAAAAAAAATTCACAATTGTGTCTTTTTCCTCACCAATTTTATAACTTTCAATTGAGGTGATTTTTTACCTTAATTATTGTTGTTTTTTTTTGGTTGGTGCTTTGTTTTTGTGTGGTCTCCTTTGCCGGCCTTTCATCCCTGAACCTAAAAGGTTCTGTGGCCGGTCCCAGGACTGAGAGGATACGACAATTTATTTCTCACATGCTGTTGGTATCAAAGACTATGGCTTGGGTGTTTAAAGACTTAGGTGTGCAATAATTATAGAGCACAAAATTATATACTAAAAGAATTTTAGTCAGTCTTCGCTGGTGGAAGGACCAAAATGCATGAGGCTTTGAAAAGTCTGGGAGTTATAAACAAATTTTATGGGTCGAAGTCTTGGATGTCTGTGTTGAAAGGTAGTTAAACAAAACGATATTATATTGAAAATGGCTTGGGTGTTTAGAGACTTCGGTGTGCAATAATTATAGAGCACAAAACTATATACTAAAAGAATTTTAGTCAGTCTTCGCTGGTGGAAGGACCAATACGCGTTAGGCTTTGAAAAGTCTGGCAGTTATGAACAAAGACTAGGTGTGCAATAATTATAGAGCACAAAATTATATACTAAAAGAATTCTAATCTGTCTTCGCTTGTGGAAGGACCAATATGCGTGAGGCTTTGAAAAGTCTGGGAGTTATGAACAAATTTTATTGGTCGAAGTCTTGGATGTCTGTGTTCAAAGGTAGTTAAACAAAACCATATTACATTGAAACTGGATTGTCGGACGACGATTGATATTAGCGGTTCTCGTGAAATCTTGGCATTATGGCGTACAGTAGGCCCATGGCTTTCATCAGAGCGATGTTGTTACGCCGATAATCACGGGGAATACAGCGTCGAGTTTTCACAAGAAAAAACTGGTATGGGGAAGAAGCAGTTTAAAGTGGTCATTAAGAATGTGGTTTTTAGTTGTATTATTTATTATATTTTTATTATTTAAAAAAATATTAATTTAAAATATAAATAATATAAAAGTTTGTTTTAAATTAGAGGATAGGTGTGGCAATAGGTGGGTAGGTCAACATGAATAATTTGAGTTTTTACGAGAAAAAAGTGGAAGAAGCTTTTATATTCTTGAGTTTAAAATGGTTATTGAAAATGTGGTTTTTAATTATATTATTTATTATATTTTTATTATTTAAAAATTTATTAATTTAAAACATAAATATTATAAAAATTTATTATATGTATGGTAATAGGTGGGTAAGTCAATATAAGTAATTCTCCATGCATAATGGACTTGAGGAAGAGAGGTTGGTTTGATATACTAGTATCCATAGTCATTAGCATATTCAAGTTTAAAATAATATGAAAAATATAAATAAAATGTAATTAAATAAAAAATAAAGTGAAAATTAATTTTATAAATAATTTGAATCAAAATATAGTAAGATAACTTGAATTTAAATGATGAATAATTTTATAATAAAATGATTTGAAATCATATTTTATTATAATACTATTATATTAAAAAATGGTGAAATATCAAATACTATAAAATAATTATATTATAAAATATTAAAACTTGTAAAATAAAATTTGATTGTAATATCTAAAAACTTTTTTACTTTTAAATATAATAACATTTATATAATTATTTCAAAATAATAATTCGAAATATTTAAAACAAAAAAAATTAGCTTTTTCGCCGCAAGACATGTGCAAATATAATGAATGCTCTTATAATAAAACACCTATAAAAATATTTTAATATCATAATCCGCTATAAGCAAAAATTGTTTCAATCTCTTATACCAAAAAAATCAAAATAGAATTTCCGATAAGCTAAGAAGTTTAAGAAATTTTTTATTAAATAAAACCGCATTTGTAGCTTCTGTTTAATGGTCTCTTTGGCTGTAAGACGGAGAACATTGACTTGCGTGATTTGAGGACAATAGTTAAATGAATGGGTCTTCTTAAAGCAATCTTCTAGAATTAGAATTAGATTATGCATTCCATTTGTTTATTTTGCGAAGGATGCGACAATATATACCTGTTGTATTGGCAAGCCTACGAATGACCTAGGCCCATTGCAGTGATGAAGCTTTCACACATAGATTATATTTTTCATCTATACTCGCGTTACTGTTACTGTTGAGACCGGAGTTGACAAAGACAGTTTCATAATCGATCGGTTTTATTAAACAGGGACCTTGAAACAATCTAGATGTGCTCCAGGTAAATATAATGAAATCTGTACTGAGTAGTCGTGAGCTTGATTATTGTCAGTGTGGTCAAACATTTTCCGGATTTAAAGAGCGGGTTTGATAGATATGAAGAAAATAAAACCCGAATTCCCTGAATCGCTCGCGCTAGGAGCGATATGGGGAAAGTCTTGCTGGCGCCGGCGAGATTGGGAAAAACAATGTGGGAGTAAAAACTTTCAAATTAATTAAAAACTTCGTCTATTCCGTAAGTCGCTTGCGGTTGGAGCGAAATGGAGGAAAAAACAATAGCGACGGCGATTTGGAGGATAAAGATATTTAGGCTGCAAATCGCTGAAGTAATGCAGCGACGAAGGGAAAAAGGGGGGTTAGCGAGCGACGGAGGGAACGAGAAAAAATAAACGTCCAATAAGAAATTCTCCGAATCGCTGAATCAAGGTGAAAAAGGCATCAAGTGAATTTGAGTTTTAGCGAATTCGGGAATTAACTAAAAGACGAAATAGAAAAGGACAAAATAGGAGATGCCCTAAATCGCTCTTCTCATGAACGCTAAGGGGAGTTTTGAGGAAAATCGAGCGATTGAAGGAATGTGGAGTAAGACGAACCACAACAAAAGGTATAAAAGATGAAAGTTGATGCTTTTGTAATGGTAAGGTTTAACGATGATGCAAATCGCTCAAAAGGGAAATTTGATGCACAACGAGCAATGTGGAGAATAAGTTGGGTTTTGTTTTTAGTAATTTGGAAACCTCGAAGAAATTTGAAAATTTGGAATCTGCCTGTTTGTCAAGAACGAAATGGGGCGAACCAGAGGTTTTAGAGATGCAGAACACACATTAAAATAAAACTAGATTTTATTTATATTGGCAAAGAAATTACATTCGAACCTTCGTAGAGGGTTTACAAACATCTACGTTCAATCAGGATAAACAAAACACAGGAGCACACCGAAACTGTTGTTCGAGGCTACAACTGCTCAGGTCTCCTTCTGCTGCTAAAACTGCATCCATTGTTCTGCACCCTGCTCTCACTGCATTCCACACCTCCCCTTTTTTGACAGACCAAAAATTGAGGTTTATATAGCTGGGCAAAATACCCAATCACCAACCACCGTACACAAGGAAATAAATTCCGATTGGACAATGAACACGTGCAACGTCAGATCGGGGGTTTTGGCAGGAAACCCAGTGTCGATGCCTCAGGTGAGTGATTCCCATAATCGTTGGAGTTTGTGGATGATTTCGGGTTTCTGCTTGAGCGATAGTGATCTGGAGCATCAGGTTTAACATTTTCAACACCCTCCTTTAAACCTGATCTCACAAGCCCTTTCACACCTAACTACTTACATAGTCTGCTAAAATCCTCCTCCTTCAAAGGCTTGGTAAAAATGTTCAGCTACCTGCTCCTTCGATCTGCAAAACTACAGCTAAACTCCGCCTGACTTCACCAGCTCTCTGATGAAGTGAAACCGTATGTCAATATGCTTTGTCCGCTCATGGAACACTAGATCTTTCGATAGTGCAATGATGGAATTATTGTTACTGAACACCATTGTCACACCTTTCGGAGGATGTTTTAGTTCTCCTAGAACCCTTCACAGCCAGATTTCCTGGCATGCGGCTGAAGTGGCGACGACATACTCTGCTTCAACAGTGGACAACGTAATAATCGGTTGCTTCTTGGAGGCTGATGATACTACCCTCGAACCAAGATGAAATGCATAACCAAAAGTGCTCTTTCGGTCATCAGTGCTGCCAGCCTAGTCGCTATATGTGTAGTCTATCAGCTCCAACTGGTCTTGTCTGGCATAGAATATGCCATGGTTTCTCGTCCCGTTGACATAGCATAAGATGCGCTTCCCTACTTGCCAATGGGAATCCTTTGAAGTCTCCATAAATCGACTGATGAGACTGACTCCAAACATCAAATCTGGCCTAGTTGCAGTCAAGTACATCAGACTGCCAACTAGCCTCTTGAACAAATTTGGATCGATGCTTCTCCTAGAGTCCAACTTGCTCAACTTCAATCTTGTGGCAACAAGTGTGATGGCAGGTTTGTTGTCCTCCATATTGAACCGCTTCAGGACATCCTTCACATACTTGCCCTGAGAAATGAAGATGGCATCTGTCGATTGGTCAACTTCGATGCCAATAAAATACTTCGTCAACCTCATATCTGTCATCTTGAACTCCTTCTTCATGGCTATTTTGAACTGGTCAAATAGGGCATTATTTTTGCCAGTGTAAATCAAATTGTCCACATAGAGGCAGACGATTATAAGCTCCCCTTCTTCATTTGTCTTTAGGTACAGGGTGTGCTCATATGGGCATTTTACAAATCTAATTTCTTGAAAATAGCCATCAATCTGGTTGTACCATGCCCTAGGCGCCTGCTTCAACCCATACAGGGTCTTCTTCAGTTTGAGGACCTTGCCCTCCTGTCCTTCGATTTTGTAACTGGGTGGCTGGTCTATGTAGACCTCTTCCTCCAAAACATCATTGAGGAAGGCTGACTTGACGTCCATATAGAACACCTTCCAACCCTGTTGGGCTGCCAATGCCAGGATCATCTTGACTATGTCAAGTCGGGCTACAGGCGCATACACTTCATGGTAGTCGATGCCTGACTTCTTCTTGTAGCCCTTTGCCACCAATCTGGCCTTATGTCGATCCACTTCACCTTGGGTGTTGAACTTGGTCTTATACACCCACTTGACCCCAATGGTCTTCTTCCCTGCTGGGAGATCCACAAGTTGCCATGTATCGCTCTTCTCAATGGATTTTATCTCCTCATCCATCGCTTTTACGCATTTTTTATTTTGACTTGCCTCTTCAAACTCCACTGGATCACATTTAGTAAAGAAGGTGAAGTCAGAATATTCCTCATCTTCATGATTGTGGGTTGCCTCGTAAATGTCTTGCAAGCTCCTCGTCTTTGCTGGAGTCCTCAAGTTCAAGATTCTACTTACAAGTGGAGGCAACCAAGATGGTGAGGCTATGTTGTTGTTGGCACCGTTGCTGCTGCTTGAGGCTATAAGTGGTAATGCACTGCTCTCCTCCAAGTCAACAAACTTGATAACTGTTGGCTCAGGCTGGCCATTCTTGTACTTCTAATTCCAGGCTTCATCTTCCAGGAATTTCACATCGTAGCTGATGACGAGCTTCTTCATCACCAAATTATATAGCTTGTATGCCTTTGCCTCCTCACTGTATCCTATGAAGATACACTTCTTCGTTCTATCATCCAACTTCTTCTGCTTCTCTTCTAGAACATGTGCATATGCACTGCACCCGAACATGCGCAAATGAGCCACACATGGCTTCTGACCGCTCTAGGCATCTTGAGGAATTTTATCCTTCATGCTCTTGGTGGGACATTGGTTTAGCAGATAGACTGCACAGGTTACAACCTCTACCCAAAATTCATGTGGCAGCCCCTTTGCCTTCATCATGTTGTGTGCCATCTCCATTATGGTTCGGTTCTTTCTCTCAGCTACACCGTTCTGCTGCGACGTGTATCTAGCAGAGAGCTGCCTTCAAATTCCATTCACCTTGCAAAAATTTTGGAATTCATTGGAGATGTATTCACCTCCACCGTTCGTTCTGAGGGTATTGACCTGGTAGCCGCTCTGTTTCTCCACCAGAGCATTGAACTCCTTGAACTTGCCAAAATCCTCTGAATTTTGCTTAATGGCATAGATCCAGGTCTTCTGGCTAAAGTCATCAATGAAGGTTAGGAAATACTTATTTTTAGTAAATGTGGTGGTCTGCATCGGATCGCAAATGTCTAAGTGCACCAACTCCAATGGCTGTGATTCTCTCTAAGACTGATCGAAAGTGAATGAATCCCTGTGTTGCTTGTCGACTAAGCATCCTTCACAAACTTGATTTGGCTACTCAATAAGGGGTAAACCTTTCATCATTTGCTTCTTGAGCAGCAAATTCAGGCCACTGAAACATAGGTGACCGAACTTGAGATGCCACAGCCAGGTAGCATCCTTCATAAATGCACTTAGGGACATCAAAGACACATTATGAATCTATAAAGAAAACATCTTGTTCTTCATCATGGACACCATTGCAATCTATCCATGTGCTTTGTCTTTGATGGTGCAAGTTTCATCTTTGAATTGGAAAGAGTGTCCCTTTTGCACGAGTTGTCCCACACTTAGTAGGTTGTGCTTCAACCTAGGCACAAAATATACATCACAAATCTACTTCTTCTTGTCGTGCTTGGTACGAATGAGGATCTTGCCTTTCCCCATCATGGGAACCTTGTTGGTGTTCCCCATATTCACCTTGGACTGGACTATTTCATCCAGTTGGGAGAACATCTCCTTGTTCCCCGTCATGTGATTGATGCACCCGTTGTCCAAATACCAAACGTTCTTCTGGCTCTCCTCAACATTACAAGTCAGCAACACGTTTCCTCTTGCTGCATTTTTTATTTCGTTCGTGTAATAGGCTTGCTGCTGGTTCTCCTTGGCCATCCTCTTTCTGCACTATGAGATGTAATGGCCGAATTTCTTGCAATAATAACATTGGATCTTGGACATGTCATTTTTTTAGTCAGAACCACCTTGTTGGTTCTTCGGTATGCCTCTCCCACCTTGTTGATGGAAATTGCAATTGGTCTCTCCCTCACTAGGGTTTGACCGTCCTTGTTTATTTCCTTTCCCACACCTACCTTTGCCTCTTCCTTGTTGAGAACTAGAGGCACCATGGTGGGAATCTTGCCTGCCACTATCTCGAAATGAGACTTGTGCCTTAAAATCCTGCTCTAGAGAGGACTGAGATGAGCAGCTCAACCTCTGCTCATGCGTTTGCAATGAACCCATGAGCTCATCCACCAAGAGGGTTGTCAGATCCCTCGACTCCTCGATTGCTATCACAACGGAGTCAAATTTTAGGCAAGCTTCTGAGAATCTTCTCCATGATTCTCTGGCTCTACACGATTTCTCCATTCAACTACATTTGGTTGATTACGTCTATCATTTGGGTGAAGAAGTCACCCATGGACTTTGTCTCGTTCATCTGCAGGTTCTTGAACTCCCTCCTCAACATTTGTAGCTTCACTAACTTCACCTTATTGGTGCCCTGATACGAGTTGGTCATAATATCCCAGGCCTGTTTTGCCTTGGTGGTCAATGCGATCCACAAGAAGATGGTCTCTTCGACTGCTTGCATGATGTAAAATATAGCCTTTTAGTCCTTCTTGGTTTTTTCCTTCAATAGGTCCCTGTCTTCTTTGGAGAGAGCGGCTAGTGCTACTGCATCTGCCAGTTTTGGGTAGTCGTTCTCAACCAGGTCCCATAGCTCCTGAGATTCGAACAGGATCTTCATCTGGATGCTCCAGTAGTCATAGTTCTTATCGTTGAACCATGGGATCTGCAACTGCAATTTGTTGCTACCGAAATCCATGCCTCAAAACTCCACAGGATGACAAGTCTGCTCTAATACCAATTTGAAGAAAATAAAACCCGAATTCCCTGAATCGCTCATGCTAGGAGCGATATGGGGAAATTCTTGCTAGCATCGACGAGATTGGGAAAAACAATGTGGGAGTAAAAACTTTCAAATTAATTAAAAACTTTGTTGATTATTTCATCTTTGTGCCAAAAATTATTCTTATACTTTGTTGATTATTTCATCTTTGTGCCAAAAATAATTCTTATACTTTGTTGATTATTTCATCTTTGTGCCAAAAATAATTCTTAGAGTGATTATTTGCACCAAAAATTTCACATGGATGCAAATCCAAATACTAAGCTACCTCGTGTCCTAATCAATCACAATGACTGCATCGAATTATTCTGAAAGGTCCATCCACCTCATAGGTTTCTCCTTTCACAAGCCTGGTTTCATCACTTTCGGTTTTAACCAAGGCTTTCATTATTTAGCCATATGGTTGGTTCTATAAAATTTATTATGCCTTCCCCATTCCTTCCTAAACATTTGCCATCACATCTCATTTTTTTCATTACTTTAGAACCAATACCTTTGATGTGCTTTTCAAAGCACCCAATTTCTTTATCATCATTATAATATTTAACAACATATTCTTTGTCACAATAATTAACATCTATTAGCATCTATTATTTTATCATGATGACAAACATCACTATCACTGTCACTATCACTATCCAATAGCAAGCGTATGTACCCTTTTCAAAAAGAAGCACCTTTGGCTCTCAATTTACTCTAACATTATAGATACACACAATGCAAAAAGAACTTTGAACAACATGATATGTGGACCAAGTTGTCATTACATCAAAAATTTTAAGGTAACACCTCATAGAGTAGCTAACCAAAACCTAGGGTGACGATTAATCCATTAAACCAAATCTGGAGATAAAGCAGTTAGTCCAACAGCCAAAAATGACTAGGGCCAAAAGCTGTTATATTTATTACGACTATAACAAAAAGCGGGTTTGATAGATAATCATCAGTCGAATAGCATCGAGTCTATCTGTAGAACAAAACTTCAACAAGGCTCTAACTATTGGATGGAGTGTCATTTTCTTTGAAAATATGGTGATGAATTAAAATGATTCCAATAGTGGATAGAAATTGATTCCTCTACAATAGGTAAATGCATGGGTTTTCTTACACAAATATTCTAGAATTAGATTTAGCATTCATTAAGCTTTCACACATGGATTATACTTTCTATCTAAACTCGTGTTAATGTTGATACCGGAGTTTAGGGAGAGATTCCATAATCGATCGATCAGTTGCAATACCATTTTATTAAACAAGACCTTGAAATAGCCTAGATATACTCCATGTAAATATAATGACATCTCATTATTGCCAATGTGCTCAATCATTGTCTGAGAGTTAATAGCTGGTTTGATTGATAATGTGTAGCCAGCCAAAATTTGTTTTATCTATTATTACTCCTCTGCTATTGGAGAATAAACACTGTAGTCATTTCGACTGTAATCGAAACCTTATTTTCTTACTATCCTTATGTTTCTAATACAAAGTTCATGATCAGCTTGAAAACGTAATAGGGTAAACAGCTTGTAAGTTGGTCTCGAACAGTCCCAAGTGTTTCTCCTCCTCACCCCCACCCTTCAAATTCTCGTTGAATAGCATAAAAATATAAGTCTCGATGGTCCTTCTAGGCCTCTTAGGTGTCTCGACAGTCGACAAAACATGCTTAATCATATTATTGTTATAAGTCTAGGCATTATTCACAATGGCCACATAACTTCCCATCGAGGGCCATTGGCTCTCCATAATCACAATGGGGATATTGGGGTATCCCTAGTTTTCCATGGCGGATAGAAGAGCGTCCACCATCATGTCGAACAGGCTCTTGTACATTCGACCACCGGAATTCACCATGGGACTGGTGGACCTGAATAGCGCATAATCCATAGAAATTTATCTGTTTTCTTTGTAGCTGCAGTAAGGGTAGACGTGGGCCATGAAGGGGGCCCCGTTATCTGAAAGAAATTTTAGTATAGTGCTCATTGTGTCGTTGATGTCGTTGTTGAACGTTCCCTTTGATGGCAGGTATGAGTTCGATAGAACATTGAAGGCGTGCGGGGTGGAGACCTTGGTGTTTTTTTGAATATTTGCATTCTTGCGGTTATAATACTGTTCATGGCTTGAATAAGATACAATACATACTGATAATTCTTCGATCATGCCAAAATCTCGTTGCCCATGGCAATGTATTTGATGTTGGTGGAGGGATAGAAGGCCTGAACGTTGTCCTTCACCCACCCATTTGCTACAGCCTGGATCAACGCAACATTCTTGAGGTCCTTCATGTTGTCGACTCCCATGATTACTTCGATTCTGAAGCCTTTCAAAGCCTCCAGGACCTTATGATTGGCTTCACATAATCTCGCTTTCCCAATCTTGGATTTGAGCATATTCACTGCTTGGTCTACAGGGGACATACTATTTGAATTCATTTCGTAGCAGACTCTTATCTTCTCACCATCTCCAAAAATTAATTAGATAAATAATAATTTAGCGGCTTAATACAGGATGAAATTGATAAATCACAACTAATTTTAAAGCATAGAAAAATAGCAAGTCAAGTCACCTGTAGGGACCAAGTAGAGCGAGAACAACAATGAGAATAATGAAAGAATAGAGCTCTGTTCTTTCTCCATTGTAAGCCATCGCTTCTACTGGTTAAGAACACAAAACTAAGTACAATGCAAACAAAACAATTGAAAAGCATAAAGCAAGATTGGTTGCAAAAGGTTATACTTAACAACCAAGTATTGATTATTTTGAAATCTTTTTTTCTGTTTTTTTGGTGAATAAAAAAAATTTATTACTCAGTTAAGTATTTACAGTTTTACAAAATTGGCAGGAAAGAAGAATCCATATATGTTGTCTTGAACATTCTCCAGTTTTCAACACCAAAAATAAATCCTTAGAGAAATACTCATAGTAGTAGTTGCACCAAAATAAGGAATCGCCATGTCAAGATAATTGAAATGAAAACTAGGATATGCATAGATGTCAAGATATATTATTAGAAAAGTAGAATACTTGATATTATTGAATGACAAAGACCTTGCTTAAATAACAAGTGCTTACAATCTGATCCATTGGATCATAACTAACTGAGCTAATCTCAACCACACAAATTATCCTAGTAACAACTTAGGATATAATTTATTATTCTAACACCTCCCCTTAAGTGGTACTAGGATATACTAACACCCCCTTAAGTGATACTAGGAGGTAGGGAAAAACAACAAAACCAAAACAAGTGACATGTCCACAAGTATGAGTCCCGACAACAAGTCATAATAAGATACTCATGTAGAATATATCCATAAGAAACTCTACTGGAGAGATGATGAAAAACCACATGGAAGAATAGAAGAAGAGGAAGGAAGATGTGCATGGAGGATGGAGATGAAGATGTCCTCTTCAACCCCCCTTAGGACAACTTCCATCAAGAATCCTGCAAGGACCCATGAGATGTCTCAAAAAACTAGAGAAGCCTCATCACTGAACTGAATGAAAACATACTCCCAAACTGGTGATTGTGACACGATCAAGGCTGTGAACAATGATAGAAAGGTCACCAAAGAAAGCCCCCTGAAACCAAAGTGTCTCACAAAAAAAGAGTGAATATAGTGTGAAAAGAACCACAAGAATCGTAAGGGATGTCCAAATTGACTCCACAAGCATAAGTAGTGGTTTCCACCTATATGAACACAATGGGTTGATAACAAGGTCCAAACTGAGTGGAAAAACAACAAAACAAGGGCACCAATGTAGTTGTCAAGCGTGTCCTTATGGTGACCTCCTCATCCTACCGGAATGCATGGGTAACCAACCACTGCAATCGCTAGGTGATATAGAGGAGATGACTAGATACTAGGATCACTCTAAAAAATGTCTAGGAGTGTCGGGTTCAACCAAGAATGCACTCCATGATACAAAATTTTGAGCCACAAAAAAGTGTGGAAATAGTTTCAAAACTGAAAATGGATTGTACCATCTTGTCCGTCTCAAAAAACCTTTTTGTTGACTATAAATACCCCTATATTGGGGTTCAAATTGTCCCTTATTTATAGGAAAAACAACATTTTTCTTCTTCTTATGCAATGGAATATTTTAAAATATCCCTCGAAAGAGAAACACTCTTATGTTTTTATAAAAAACTTGCCCATCCCCTCTTTAAAACATTATATATTGGGAAAAAAAATGACTACCTTTCTTGTTAAAAAAAATGTTATATTGGCCATAATAAATATATACCCCATTAGAAAAAAGAATTGCATTGTGGTTTTTATAAATAAAAAAACACTAGTGTGGGAGGGCGTGGAAAGCCATGTGGTTTTTATTTCCCCCACCCTTGGTGACCTCAAAATTTTCAATTTCTCATCATTTTGCTCTGTCATGTTGGAGGGCCCCATCATATAATAAAAAATAGTAGTGAGGGCATGACAAGCAAGCAACTACACAGATTCTACCAAAAATCATGCTACACGACGCACTCACCATCAAAAGAGATGATATAGAAAAAAGCCATCGCCAACAGACCAAAAAGGAGGAGCCATTGACTCACAGATTGAGAATTTGCAAGTTTTAGGGAAACATCCACTCCTTGCTACAAAAATACAGTTACTGCTACATGGTGCCCAAGCCACACAAGCTTAAACAATATTGGGATCTGCTTCAATCGCCACCAAAACTATGCAGCAGCACTACAAATGACGTTGGCTAATAGAGAAATTAAATATGATTAACGGTTAGCCTACGAACTTCCAACATTGACCACTTCAGTGTCGTTGTTGTTCTACTGTAGTGCAGGTTAAGTGATTTGTGTTGGAGGACTACGCGTAGTACGGGAATCTTTGATTGGTTTAATTATTGACGTTGATAGCACCTTTAAAAAATCACCTATGCGCTAAAAATAATTCCCTCCTTTTTCAACCTTGTCTTCATCATAGTAGCTAACAGATGGATCTCAACAACCACAACAATGCAACATCTCCAATTTTTCATTAGTCTCACAGTGATTGCACGACCTCCACTCTACGCCAGGTTCAATTTGTGTCTCCCTCACATGAAAACTCTCCACATCATAGCACCTCTGCATCTATCACCAAAACTTGAAGGTAAATAAAACCTCCTTAAATACCATCACCTAGTGAAACACTGTTAGTCACCCACTTGCCCGTTATGGAATGAAAGTGGTCGCATTATCAACGGCCTCAATAAGCATCTTCAACTACAAAATCAACGGATGTATTTTATTATTGTTTTAGATGGCTTATAATCAAGGGTTAATGATCAAACCACTATTTTATTTCCATCAATAGGGGCCACAATGACCACAACGTCAGATCACCTATCCAGTCAGTGATGCCACAACGATGACGCCATATTGGAACTCGAGCTCCATACACACTTGGTGCACTATTGGCTCTGCTTATGAGTTTACAACAGACCTTCCCCCTTGCAAATATTAATCACATCACAACTTCACACACTTCACCCCATTGATTCGACTCCACTTTGGTCTGTCAGCACTAGAAAAAATAAATGGTGACCCAAACAAAAAAAAATTGTTATCATCCGTAGAGAAGCAACTGTGTTTCCTTTGAATGTCTCTTTACCACTGCAAACTCCACCATTTCTCAAAATTTGCTAGGGCCTTTAAGTGGAGTGGCATCCATCGCTCGTAAAGTCCCATCGTGAATAAAAAAAGTCGTCTATCCTCCATATTAGTAGTGATGGATATCTTCAGATTGGTCGCCTAAACCACACAGTGCTACGGACGTTCTATAGGCTCTCAATTTAGTAGAGTTGAGCATAGAACTTACAAAAATGAGGGTCCTCAGTCGAATGCATCGCCATTGGTTGAAAAAGTTGGAGCAAAGCGAGGATATTGCGCAGGCTAAATCCATGCAGAGAGAAAAAATTATTATCTCCCACATCACATTTAGAAAAAAATGGGTGGTACAACAAAAATCACTTTGCCAAACTTATCGTCGATCCCAATGGCACCAACGGCCCAATAATGATGAACTGAGACATCGTCAACATGCAAAAAAAATATAATAGTAGGCCCACTGAAAAAATATTCATTGCCTCATGCTAAAGGAGTCCAAAAAAATCTGGAGAACCAAAATTTGTTACATTTATTCACAGGGGTTGACGCACCCGCCTCCTCCTATAAAAAAATCAAACAAAAAGGGCACCATCAATTATCTAGAAATATCAATGCCTCAGCCTTCTTATAACTTCCTCACAATCCCTCTCATCGATCGTCACACGATCCGTAGCATTAATGGTTCCCATCACGATATCGCTACCATCTCCAAACTCTCTAGGTGCACATTCATCGACATAGCCTCCCGGTGGCTCACCATGCCTTCAAAAGGCAAAAATAAAATAGAGAAAAAAGCTCCAAAGATCTACAACACAAACGCATTGATTTCGAGCGAGATCAAAAAAATTTCTTAGCTACATAAAATCTAAAAAACTAAAAAATGACCCCCCAAGCTTTAATTTTTTTTTAAACCATTTGGTTTCTGATCCATCAAAATAT
>JAQPPZ010010014.1:0-28751 GCA_028583015.1 Wollemia nobilis
TTGAAAGCATGAGGATATGGAAACAAAAAGGAATATGCTGAATACGATGAGTCTAAAATCAAACTTAACGCTAAAAGCCTATATATTGAAAAATGCATAAAAAGGAAATAACATGAGCGAATCGACACAAGATAAAAGCAATATGGAATAAGGTAATTTTTATTGATGTGCTTTAAAAGTCATGTTACAATACGTCTCCTTCATTTTTAGGGGATAGGATCATTAAATATATTTTTGATCACATCCATGATAGCAATCATTCTTTCGCTTGCCCACATGTAATATGGGCAGACCAAAACATCACCGTTGCTTGTGTATATGATTTTTCACTCCTTCCTACTCTTTTGATGTCAAAAAACTGCATTCAAAGAAACATAAAAGATTAGTAGCACCTGTAGATAGAATAAAACATGTATTTCCCAAGGCCTACTGTCAGTATATGCATGAAAATATTAAAACGATAATCAAATGACCTTGGATTGACCTGAAATTTTGATAGAACTATAAATATGTTACCAGAAGACCACTGCAAAAAGAATAGTCTAGAAATTCCTCACGGATTTGTATTCACTCCAGTTGGGACGAATAAGCTCGCAACAATTTATCTGAAAGCACCCTCTTCAATGTCCTTCTTAGGAAGCTCCAAATGACCTACAAAGTTGGTTTTAGCTAATTGGGGGTGTTTTGGGAAGACCCAGATGGTCATATTTCTCTAATTTGGCCTCTATAATCTAGATTTTATTGGTGCCATATGCAAGTTAGTAAAGGCAAGAAATGCTAAAAACTTGGTCAAAATTGCTCGGAATGAAATGAAATTTAAACTACAACCTATTTAATAGATCTAGAATAAAATGCAAAAGAAAAACTAGATAAATCTATCATAGATTTCTAATTGTCCTGGGGTGGGATGAATAGGACTGTGACAGTTTGGGGGGCACCTCGGGGCAGAATGCCCATAGTTTGGGACACTGTTTCGGCAACGATCCACTTGGGATGGGTCCAAAACTCCTTATGGGGTGTTGTCAACAAATTTTGTGGAATATTATGGCCAAAAACCAGGTTTTTGTTCAAGATTCGTGCTTCCAATAATCACCTAATAACCTCCCTTTCGAATGAGAGATTAATTATGTGAAGGCACAAATCGCAAGTAGGTATGTAAATTGGTAGCACTTCGTTGTTCAAATTCTCCTTCTCTATAGATCTTTTGGGTGAGAAAACTCACCAAATTATAGACCTAGGGTCTCCTTGTTTGGAATGCGCATGCGAGGGTGCCACTTGAGTTAATTGTCCTATTTTCAGAGAAAATATAATTCCCTGATTTAGAATCTTCTTGCATGATGTCTCTAAAATAAAGACATGCATGACTGAAGTCTCTCTTCTTGAATAAAAGCTATTCCTCGCAATTACATGGCCTGAAGCCTCAGTTAACTAGCAGACATGCTGAGGTTTGACTTTTTGCTAGTCAAATTTGCTATTCGCCTCACCCTAGGGCGAATGTTGATATTCACCCCTGGGTGGGATGAATACCAGTTTGTATTCATCCCTGGGTGGGACGAGTAGAGAGCAAGGTGCCAAAAAGGTGCCAAATTGACCTCTAACCTCTAGAAACTTTTGGGAGTGGTTAGGACCATTGTTTAACCTTTTGGGGCTGCCCTAGGGGCTGTGTGTGTCAATGCGATCAGCGCTCATTGTCACATAATTGGATTGGTGCTATTTTGGTGTCTATAGATGCCCCTTTTTGGGAAGTGTTGTGCAAGGTGCAGCACCGAGCAAAAATAGATAACCAAAGAACTAATGATTAGGGTTTCTCAGTAACCTAACAAAATCTTGATGCCCTAAGTATGGAAAGGGCACACATTCTTGAATTCGTGCTTCCAACGAGCTAAGGAACTTAATTCAAGTGTTAACCTTTTTTGGTGAGGTGTTACTTGAGCTTGGACATTGATTAGTCATGAATAGGAAAAGGGTGCAACCTTTTGTCTGTGGGAACCTTGAGTTCATGATTCATGAATGCCAAGTGTTTGATCAACTTGTGATAATTGCTTGTTTGCTTCCCCAAGCAGGAGCGTGATTGTCTTTGTCAATGATCCTTTGAATGTGTGTCATTTCCTTGATTGGGTGTGTTTTTGTTGATTGGTGACTAAGTGTGACTACCCCCTAAAGAGACGAATCGATGAGGGAATGACCGACATGAGAAAAGCGACGAGTTTCTTGACCCAAGATGACTTAGGTAAGGGTGCCTTCAATTGTTTACCATTGAATGTGAAAGCAGTTTTCAAACATTCTGACCTAGTTTTGGTGGGTGTGAACCCTTTTTGTGACGCATTTTGGAGCTGAAATTGTTAAGAATTCGTCCTCCCGTGGAGCGGTCTGGCTATGATAGCCTTATTAGGGAGTAGGAGAGTAAAAATTTGTAGCCCCAATGTCTGTTTTGGATGCCAAGACTATCAGGAACAAAGGAACCTTCGTTCGACAATGTTATTGCTATTTTTGGTTGGGTTTTGACCCTTTTGGTGATGTCGTTTCGGGATGAAATTCTCAAAAATCCATCTTCCCGTGGAGCGGTCCGGCTATGGTAGCCTCCTTAGGGAATAGGATAGTGATGATTTGTGACCCCGACATATGTTTTGCATGCTTGAAATTTTAAGTGCAAAAGAACTCTTATCGGACACTTTTAGGGCTTGTTTTTGGTGCATTTTGTGCATTTTTTTTTCTATTTTTGAAATTTTTGCTCTGTATTCATCCTTGGGTGGGGCAAATTCTTGCTAGGTATTCGTCCCAGGGTAGGACGAGTGCTAACCAAAGCACTCATCCTAGGGGGGATGAGTACAGGCTCAAAAAACCTATTTAAAGGCCAAAACTAAGTTTTGGGCTCATTTGCATTTGTTTTTCTTGGTGATTTGGAGCTCTAAGGAGGAGGAGGTCAATTCTGTGAAGCGAAGTGCTGCTAAATTTTTCTTGTGACCATGATTTCACACATCGAATCGAGCGGAAAAACCGAAGCGATACTAGTGAGTGCCTTTCCTCTTTATTGTTTTGTGTTGCAATTGAAAAACCGCAGTTAGCTTATTTCTTGTGTTTTTGTTTATTTTAAAATTGAAACCCTAGTCTATCAAAATTAACACTTAGTTTAAAACTTAGGATAACTCTAGTCAAACAAAGATCAAAATTTAGTTGAAAACTAAGATAAAAAACTTAGTTTAGAACATAATTTAAAACCTCGCTTAACCCGAATTGAACAAAGTTCAAAACTTAGGTTAGAAACATAGGGTAAAATTGAACGTAAAAACGTAGCTCGACCCTAGTTATCTATTGTTTTTGTGTTTTTAATTTTCCTGATTAGAGTTAAAAAAAAACCTAGGTCTGCAAAATTATTTTGTGACTGTTTTTGTTTGTTTTTTTAATTGAGCAATTAGAGTTAAAAACCCTAGAACTAACAAATGAGTTTTTTTAATTTTTTTGTTGTTAATTTATCAATTAGAGTTAAAAACCCTAGATCTGACAAATTAGGTTTTTAAATGTTTGTTGTTTTTTAATTTATCAGTTAGAGTTAAAACCCTAGAACTGACAAATGATTTTTTTGTTTTTTTAATTTTTTTGTTGTTAATTTATCAGTTAGAGTTAAAAAAACCCTAGATCTGACAAAGTAGGTTTTTGAATGTTATTATTATTATTTTTTGGTGTTGTACATTTCGATGCATTTGCTGTATATACATGATATTGTTGTACAATTTTTCATTATTTTAATGTTTTTGTGTTGTTTTCTTTTACAAGTTGTGAAGAGCTAGTATCGGGTGCCTACTGTTTTCACTGAAGCACGTGCAGCACTGACTTTGGATGACTGGGATTGGATTGACGTCCTTGGGCTCAAGCAGGTGACTCGACTGGAGCAAGTGGTCAGGTATTGGGCTTATCTGACAGTCTTGATCAACCTGTGGGATCCTTGGACCAACACCTTCCATCTCCCAACAGGGGAGATGACGGTGACCTTGGAGGATGTCTATCGGATTCTTCGGATTACAATAGACGGACTACCGATTCGGACGACATCGTGGGATCGGAGGACAGTAGTACTGATACACTATTTTGGGCATGGGGAGGAGTTGGGTGTGGAGAGCCCCATGGAGAGGGCGGAGAGCGATTTCCAGATTGGTGGCATACTGGTTCGATGGTGGCTAGAGAGGGGTGTGTTGGGAGTGAGGCATGCATTACTCATGGGCCTCATTTCCAACATGCTGCTCCCCGACTCTTTAGGCATGAGGTTCCCGTGGAACCTGCTATAGGTGGTGTTTCGATTGGTGGAGTGCTCGATAGATGCATCGATGATTATGATATGGGGACAGACTCTACTAGCATAGCTCTACGATGAGTTGTATGAGGTCCGTTGTGGGAAGCAGAAGGGGATTAGTTGCAGCTATTTGTTGCAGTGCTGGGCTTGGTAGCACATAGTAGTGGAGAGGCTAGTGGGACTGCCCTGGATGACTCGAGTAGAGATGGCAGATCAGAATATCGAATATAGGGTACTATGGTGGAGGTCGAAGGAGCAGGGACAGAGTTGGTGACGGGCAGGTGTCGTAGGGCACTATGCTGATGCCTTCGCTCGACTTACTCTTGGGGAGGTGTTTCGGCACCCCTACCAGGACTGTCTAGCTTGGACTAAGGCTAGAGAGTCACTCCAGTGGGTACAAATGGGGTGGTGGTTGATTGGGCATCACGGGACTGAGCAGGAGTTGTTACCATATGGTCGGGTTACATGATAGTTTAGGGTGCACCAAGGGATGCCTAGTGAGCCTATGGTCTATCGACATCGAGGAGATGAGAGGACTCTGGACCGACCAATCATTGCACCACTTGGTGAGGATTTAGATATGGCTATTGACGTCTCGGATGTGGATGACGTTGGGGTTACTTTCAAGTATGGGCAGTGGTGGACTCTATGACAATGGCGAGGTGAAGGGCCTCTAGGCGGTGTAGAGGTGATAATAGCAGGGGATGAGGGTACAGAGGCACTAGATGAGGGTTGGGGTGTTTCATGTGATGATGTAGATATGGTGGAGGTTGAGGATTTTGGAGGGGTGTTTGGGGTGCTGGATCAGCTAGAGATGCAGGACGTCCTAGAGCAGTGTGAGCCAGAGTAGGCTGCTATCCTGGATTCGTCGAGGCCTGAGGCAGGTTTGAAGGATGTGGAGGCAAGGCATGGCGCTAAGATAGCATGATTAGAGGACCTATTGCAGAGACAATATGAGGAGTTGGGAGAGGCTTTGCAGGAGATAGATATCCTATGGACTCAGCTAGTGGAGTGGGAGAATACATGTGCTGTGTCCCATCGATAGGAGGGGGATACCGATGTTGCATGGGAGAGGGATCTCCTACAGGTGCAGCTAGCACAATGCGATGATAGAGTGGGTTCAGTGGGAGGCAAAGTGGCATTAGCATCGAATGGATATGGAGGGAGAGATTATCTACCTTGATGAGTTACCTGAGCCCCCTAGAGGTGGCTCTTCACATCAGATGAGAGACAACGATACTGAGCAGTCAGCATCATCCCGTCATAGGTGGCTAGATGAGGGGGGCACTAGTGGGCGTGATATAGGGGGGAGCAGCAGTTTCCCTAAGAGGTCCCATAGGACCCACACCATGGGGGGTAGTTCTCGTCGCACCGATCCTGCATGATCATGGTGGCCGACGCCCTAGGCTTGGGGGTTTTTGAGTTTTTGGCTTTTTGTTGTGGGGTCAGAGGACCGATTCATTGTAGCCTACGAGCATTTTTGATGATATATATACAAATGACTCTTTTTTGATGTTTATGCACTTTTCATGGTTTGTTTTGATGTACATGTTTTTACATTGATGCATGCAAATGTTATTATGAATGCGATGTTTCTAATTCATATGATGTATGCATATGGAATGAATGAAATGAGTTGTTTGATAACTTGTCGATGGCACCATAGACTGTACAAGATTTGACTGACTTGTTGTACTAATGGGATGACTTTGTGGAATGACTTTGCATGTGAAAACTTTGTTTTTGTATTTTGCATATTTTCTGATGGTGATGTACGGAATGAAATGTGCCAACTGTTTTAAAATATAGTTAAGCTTTTCTGACATTCAGATATTTTAACTAACTAGCCAAGACTATACATTTATCTCGCAAGACTTTTGAACAAGGTATAAATTTGACTTGAATTTAACCAAGTTATTTCACATCCTTGTGTGTGCAATTGAGTTCGTTTATGTGGTATTTGTCAGGATACCACCATTTTCAGATAGGCTATCAACCAAATCTGTACTAAGGATCACCCAATTAGCTCCACTAACTTCGTTGTTGTATTTAGTAAGATTAATCCATGGGACAATCTAAGGTACCATAAGCTAAGTCATCCACATGCAAACATTGGTCTGTTCACACGCAAAGCTAATGTGATAGACATATCGTCATGCATTTAGGATACCATCATTGCCAAGTAGGCTATCCACCAAACCCGTAATGAGGATCACCTAGATGGTTTTCGAATGATGAGAATTCCAAGGATTCAATTTTAGGCTTGTTATTTGCTTAATGGTTGAGGATATTCGCTTGTATACATAATGATGAAAATCACTGTTTATTTTTCTTCTTGTTTTTATTTTTGAGCAAGGATTTTGAATAGTGGTGATAGCCACTATTATTTGATGTGGTATTTTGATCTTTGTAAGGTTGAGATTGTAAGTTTATGGCTTATGAATGGCCTTGATCCTGTTGGCCTTAGGGATGACTACCCATCTTGTTCAGGGACGTGTAGTATGAATCCTTACAACTTTGGGAACCAAGGGGATGATGGAGATTATGAAGTAAGGGCATTGGTCTTTTAGGCCTTGAGGATGACTACCCATCCTGTTCAGGGACATGTAGTATGAATCCTTACAAATTTGAGACCAAATGTGAATGGATATGGGTATGATGATGTTTTGTTGGATTTTTTTTTTTGAATGGCGTTGATCCTTTTAGGTCTTGGGGATGACTACCCATCCTTGGCATGGACGTGTAGTACGAATCCTTACAACTTTGGGGATCAATGGTGATTAGTATTTGGGTAGTGGTGAAGACAACTATTTATTAGTGGGAATGGATGGGGAAGAGCTCGTCCTTTTGTCAATTCTCAGCATTCTGGAGCGATTTGCACAGGGGGATGAACAGGCTAATCTTTCACCTATGGTACCCTAGACTGCTTTGTAGGTTTCTCTTGCGTTCACACAACTTAGGAATTATTTTATGTGTTTTAATTTGTGTTGGGATGCTATGTAACAAGGAGTGATCCAAGTAAAACTTTCTCGTGTAAAATCCATTTAACTATGTATAGTTTTTGGCTAGAAATTTAAAGACCGATGAATGACAAAAACTCTATATACATTACGAGACAACTGACTATGCTAAAAATGGCGATGGTGTTATTCTGAATGTATGCATTTAGAAAATGGATTTGATGTGGAAAATGAGGGAATTGCCAAGTAATGACAGTTTATGGTGCTTTTGACTTGTATGACCAGTGAATATGCAATGTATGGATGCGATGCCTAATGCAACCTATATTTTTGTATTTTTAATTTTTATGACTATGCATGGAATTGGAATGCAATTTTTTTGTTATTTTTGATGATTTTATTATTTTTATTTGTTTTTGAATATCTATTTTGACCAAGCATTTATGGGAATGCTTGGAGCTTTTGGGTTGACCAAAGGGTTTATAGATACCTTTGGGGTATTTTGGTTTGACCAAGCGATTACGAGAATCCTTGGAGATTTTGGGTTGACCAAAGGGTTTAGATACCTTTGGAGCATTTAGGGTTGACCAAGCGATTATGAGAATACTTGGAGCTTTTGGGTTGACAAAAGGGTTTAGATACCTTTGGGGCATTTAGGGTTGACCAAGTGATTATGAGAATCCTTGGAGCTTTTGGTTGGGCTATGGCTCTCTAAATGTGGAATGGCCTCAAATGATTGATGTTCAAGGGTTTTGTTTCCTTGATTCCTTCAAGAGAGGCAAGCCGGTATGTTCCAGGTCCTATTCTACTATCAATGACATAAGGACCTAACCAGTTTGTCGTGAACTTGTCCCTTATATGGGATGGAAAATTAAAATTATGCTGGTTCTCTTTTAAGACCAAGTCACCAACCTAAAATTCCCTTAGGTGGACTTTCATGTTGTATGCTTTCTTAAGTCACTCTTGATAGATACGCAAATGCTTGAGAGCATTGACGCGTTGTTCATCTAGCAATGTCAGTTGGTCTAACCGGGCCTATCGTGCAGTGTCATGATCGATGAACTCTTACATTGAAATGCACAGGGAAGGGATTTCCAACTCAAGAGGCATGACTTCCTCAGAGCCATACACCAGCAAAAATGGAGCTACCCCAGTGGGCATCCGAATGCTAGTGCGATAATCCCATAGGGCAAGTGGGATCTGAATGTGCCAATCCTTATGATTGTCTATGACTATATTTTTGAGGATGGTGACTAGCATTTTGTTTGACGCCTCTGCTTGCCCATTTGCCTACGGATAATAGGGTGTTGAAAAACTGTGCTAAATTTTGTACTTTATGGTTAAAGCACGCACGTCTTTGTTCTTGAATGACGTCCCATTATATGACAGGATCTTGGATGGAATACCAAAATGACATATGATGTTATGCAAAATAAACTCCACAATGCAGGATCCAGTCGTAGAGGTTAGCAAAATTTCCTCCATCCACTTGGTGAAGTACTCTGTGGTCGTTATGATCAATGTGTGATGATCGAACGATGCAGGGGAGATCTTTACGATTAGATCGAAGCCCCACTATGAAAAAGGCCAAGCTGATTAGATCGGCTGCAAGGCCTAAGAAGGTACGTGTGTCAAATTAGCATGGTGTTGACACTCCACACACTTCTTTATATATGTGCAACAATATCGCTCTAAATATGGCCAATAATAGCCCATGCAAAGAATGCGCTTTACGATGGCCATACTGCTGAAGTGGCCACCACATGTACCATCGTGTGCTTGGGTGATCACCCAAGTGGACTCCTGCTAGTCCAAGTAACGGAGGAGGATTCCTTCATAGCTTCGATGATACAAAATGTCTCCTAACAAGACATGTTTTGCCACTTTATCTTTAAATGATCTTTTTGCGGTTTGTTTCAATCCAAGTGGGAGGTTACCTAGCTTGAGGTAATCCCTTATGGGTGTGTACCAGTCCTACTGATCAGAAACCTCTATGGTATGAACAGCCAATCCCTCTTGAAGTTCATCCCTAGAAAAAGCTGAGCGGGAGAGAACTTGTAAAAATAGCATTGTGTTGCTATTAAGAGGGGTTAGGGAGAACAAGGACCCCCAGTTGGATGAAGTCAGAAAATCATGGATTCGAGAGAACCTATCCTAAGATGGTTCAATCTGGATCAGGTGGATTCTTGGCATTAATTCAGAGCTTGCACACTCCATCACAAATTGCAATAATTTTTTAACCTGAATGGTTGTCATTTCACCAAAAGGGTTTTGCGGGATTAGTGACCCCAAGGAGGCCATAGTATCCACAAAACAATTTTATGATCAAGGGAGTGCCTCGATGTCATACCATTCAAATTGTGCCAAGAATTTTTCCACAAGGGCTTCGTAGGCCTGTAGAACTAGACATTTGCATTGGAATATCCCCTTTACTTGATTGAAAATTAACAGTGAATCACCAAAGATGTTTAAATGTTTAATGTTCATGGTGATTGTTGTTTGAAGACATATGAGTAAGGCTTTGTATTCTACATTGTTGTTGGTGCATGGGAAGTCTAATTTAAATGACAGAGGTATTAGAGCCCCTTGTGGAGTGAAGGATACAATTCTCATGCCACGTCCTTGCTCACATTTGGAACCATAAAAGAATAGGGTCATGTCAGCCTGTGACTCTGGCTCATCAAAATCTGGCAATTTTGAAACATGAAAAACCCCATCATCCGATAGTTTTATGGTCAGAGGTTGATCATCTTCAAGAGAAGCCTCTGCCAGTTGATCGACTATGACTTGACCTTTTATGGATTTATGTCCAATGAATTCTATGTCAAACTCCGTCAACAACATGATCCATTTCGCCATGCGGCTACTATGATAAGTATGACTCATCATGTATCGCAATGGATTCTCCTTAGACACAACATACGTCGTATTGTTGAGCATGTAGTGGCATAGCTTTTTGGTAGCAAACACCACTACCAAGTAGAGCTTCTCAATGTATGCATAGTTAAGTTCATAACTGACTAGGGTGCGGCTATGATAGTAAGTAGCCTGTTATTTGTGTAGTTCATTTTTTTGGGACAACATGGCGCCCAGTGCCACCTCAGTAGCTGAGATGTACAAGTAGAATGACACTCCTGGTCTAGGTGGTGCAAATACTGGTAGTGAAGCCAAGTATTATTTAATGTCATCAAAGGATGACTAGCACTCGTTATCCCAATGAAATGTGACCCCCTTATGCAATAATTTATTCATGGGTCAGCACTTATCGTATAACTGCGCTATGAATCGCTTGATCAATGCGACCTTTCCCTGCAGACTCCTGATCTGCTTGATGGTAGTTGGGGGAAGATTTTCAAGGATTACCTTGACTTTGTGTGGGTCTACCTTGATTACTCATTTAGAGACTATGTAACCCAAGAGCTTTCCAGATGTGATGCCAAATATGCACTTCTTGGGGTTTAGTCTGACCTTATGCTCCATGAGGCGATCAAGGATCTTGCTTAAGTCATCAAGATGATATGGGCGCAAAAGAGATTTGGCCAACAAATCATCCATGTAATCCTCCAAATTTTTGTGCATGTAATCATGGAAGATGTACGTCATGGCATGTTGGTAGGTGGCGCCAACATTTTTAAGGCCAAAAGGCATGACCTTATAAAAAAATGTCCCCCAAGGCATTGTGAATGCCATTTTTAGTTGGTCTTTGAGATTGATATGAATATGATTGTATCCCAAGAAACCATCCATGAGGGAAAGCATTTCATGGCCCGCTGTAGCATATACCAATGTGTCGATGCTCGGCAAGGGAAAATCATCCTTAGGAATTGCTTTGTTTAGGTCTCAAAAATCAGTGCATATGCGAATCCTCCCGTTGAGCTTCTTGACGGGAATCATGTTAGAAAACCATGGCGGGTAATCCATGCAGATGACAAACTGTGCATCAAATAGCTTTTGTAACTCATATTTGACCATTAAGGCCACTTTTGGGTGCTCTTACGTAGTTTTTCTTTACTGGCTTGACTGTCGAATCAAGAATTAAATTATGTGTGACTAGCTATAGGTCTAGTCCCGACATGTCTTTGTATGACCATGCAAAAACCTCCTTCTTCTCTTTGATAAGGGCAATGTAGTTGGCTTGCTCTTCGGGGGATAGACTTACCCCCAGCTTAATGATTTGCAAATTCACTGGATCTGAGCTGATGTCTACGTCAGTCATCTCGTCGACCGACATGTGGGACCCGTCCTCCAACTGGTGTGGAGTTGGGATCAAGTGGATATCATTTTCCAAATTTAGATCATTGTTTGGAACATTAGGTTCCTCTTCGGCATGGAAGACATCCTGAGTCTATCCTGGGGTGAAATGGAACATCCCACCATAAGGCCAATACTTTGATGGGGATGGCAGTGTGTTAGCGCGATCCCAGTTGATAGCATCTAAGTCTAGATACAATGACCATGTTGGGTCGACTGGATCATGGATGGGGGCGATTAAATCAATGGAGATCATGTTTATGAAATGACTATGGTCTCCATTACTACAAGTGTTGTAACTTGGATATCCTAGATGATCTTTGTGCTCTGGATCTAGCTATATGGGTACTGGAACAAATGGATCTGCTCTATGCATGGATACGTAGACAGGGTCTACCGTAGATGGTTTGATAAGGTCTCCAGGTGGAAGATGCTCTCTGTGTACCTGGAGTGGCGGTTGCAGTAATTGCTATAACTATGTTAGGTTGACGTGCCACCTATGCCTTGGCCCTATGTGCAACTGTTCAAACATATCATCTATATCTAAGGGATATTATTGTTGCATCTACCGCATGTGGTTGAGATAGGCCATCTCAATTTCATCTTCGTAATCACTATCAAAGATCCAAAGGCCTTTGTTGGCTCCAATAGTGGTTTGCGATATATGAGGCTCATCTTGTTCGAGCAAATTAATGTGGTCCCATCGAGGTTGTTTCGCTCTCTACGGGGGGACCTGATTCTCTTGAGGTGGAATATGCTCAATTGGAGCATCCAATGGGAACATTGTCAGGAAGCTTTCCTGATCATCATTCATGGGATATACTTGTGAATGATTACTATTAGACTCGAAAGGATCCCAAGGGGCTACCTCGTACTCTAATTCATCCTTTGAAGACCCTTCTTGGTCTTGTCCATATCCCGCTTGTGGGTGAGTCGTTGAATTTTCTCCCTATTCTGTCGAAGGGAAAGGGTTGTTATGGTCAACAAGGTTGGTTGTTAGCAATGGGAGATAATATCCCAATGTGTAGTTTGTGTTAGGATTGGCATATGGATCTGATGCCAACCCATCCTTATTGCCTATCCCTAGGCCTTGCATGTTCTCCACCAATATGTCTAGGGGCAAGGGGTGGTTGAACCCTACGCCTAACTTGTCATACGACATTTGATATCTAGGTTGGCAAAGAACATGCACTCCTTGCTCATACCTACCCAACCCATATCCTTGCCAATTGCATTGGCCAAGATATCTTAAAGCAAAATTAGGGTTGGACAGATAGTTGACGTCCTCAGCAAAGGGCTCTTCATCTTTGTATTCTTGCATACAAATTTCAACGCCATTAGCCAGGCCCCCATAAACAAAGTTTATCTGATTGGGTGGGTAGCCTAGATGAACCACAGAGCCGATGGGGAGTTGAGGCCTCCCCATGTCTTGCATGGACTCAAGTGTGGGTGTTGCTACAATGTTCTTCACTAGATACTCCCCCAATCCCGTGCTGGCCATTTCAATGATGATCATTGGCTATTGAGGGGGAGCGAATGGGAGTCCTTCTTGAGTCCACTCCATGTGGGGTGAACTAGACGTCTTGACTTCCATCCTGCTAGGTAGCTCTTATGTCGAGATGGTTGATAATAGAGGTGGTTCCTCTTCTAGGGTTTTCTTTCCCTTGTCCTTGGATGTGGCCACTATAGGTGGCGTCGTTGTTGAAGGACTAACAGAGGAAGATGGACCTGGCTAAGGACTTGACGGATTAGTCAATGGAGATGCCTATGAAATTAGACCCTGTTGAGATGGATTCAATTGAAAATCCAAATGTGTCGATGGGAGAGTCGATTGCGGCATAAATTGCATTGTATTGCAGTATTTGAAGGGCTCCAAGTCTACCGGGACTACATGCACCTGTCCTTCAAATGTATACTTTAGGCACTGATGAGCGATTGAAGGGACACACTTCATGTCCCTAATCCAAGGTCAGCCCAGCAAGATATTATAAGCCATCTCACCTTCCAATATGTGGCACAATGTATGAATAGTCTTTTGTCCCACTTGGATAGGTAGGATAATTGTGCCAACTATCGAGCAGATTATGTCGTTGAATGCTCATAGTGTATAAGTGGAGGCCATTATGTGATATGTTGGCAACTTCAAATGTTTCAATGCTGCTATAGTGATGATATTACTAGACGATCCAGTGTCCACCAACACCCTCTTATACGAAATCTCGTTGACCCGTGCAATAATGTGCAGGGGTGGATCTGCCATATCACCAGTCACTATTTTCAATTCATCTTCTCTAAAGGTGATGACTGGTTCGATACATTGTTTTACATGTCCCATGAAGTTGTTGAAAGATTTTGCTTCATGGGGATGCTACTCGATGGCATTTAAAATCTCCATTAGAGCCTCTCGATGGGGTGTTGATTGTTGAATTAGCTCGTATATGGAGAGCCTAGTTGATGTGGTCCTTAGACTTTGGGTAAGTCTAGTTCAAATCATGGACACTGGTCTAGGTGGGGGAAGTTGCGTAGGGTGCTGTTGAGTTTTTGACATCGATGGAACCTCTCTTGTGGCTACCGCGGGTGCAGCTCCTGGGTACTTCTTGTTCCTAGTCACTATGTTTATCATCCCTACATATCCCTACATAGGGCAATTCTATTGTACTTCATTAACTTGAAGGGGTTTTGCCTATGCCTCGTGGGTAGGCAAGGGATCTTTGAATACTCCTATATGTTGGTTGTTTGGTGCTATGGGGTTGTCCATCGCCAATGTATTGTTGTCAATTAGGTCTTGTACCAAACTTTTGAACTTCCAACATGCGTTAAGATCATGTCCCTTACATCTGTGGAACCTACAGTACAAGTCCTCTTGGTACCCCTTAGGCTTCAACGCATTGGGATCTATAGTTTGAATATCTGGAAGGTTGATCAAGTTTGCCGCTGACAAGTGATCAAATAGAGAATCCCTAGACTCTGTGTAAGGAGTAATTTTTTGCCTAGGGCGACGCTGCTAATTTTGCTCTTGCCTTTGGTTTTCTCTCTCATAGTTGTTAGGAGGCACCGCCTGATAGTTAGCCTTTTGAGGTTGTGTTGCTTGTGCAGGCTTAGGAACATTGATAACAACCTAATTAAGTGCAACATGTTTTGGTTGCATGGTCTCTAGTTTAGTGTTCTTTGTCCATTCTTTCTTCTTAGGTTTGGCAATCTCGCCATCCTGTATCTTAATCTCCTCAATGACTCTAGCTTGCGCCAGAGCTTCCTCTAAACTGGCATATTGTTGTAGCTACAATAGCATGGATATCGATCTCAAACAGCTTTTTGAGAACATTTGGGTCAGATCTGACATGGGAGGGAGGTAAGGCAGCTTTGAAAGCAATGTCCTCCACCGGTTCTCGTATGCCACCATGGTTTCTTCCTCATACTGTTGAGGCTATCTAGGTCACTTAATGAAACCTTTTTCTTAGTGTTGAAGGCAAAGCATTCATGGAACGCATCCACTAACTGATCCAAGTTACTGATGTTATGTTTCAGTAATTGGGTGAACCAATCTGAGGTAGGGCCTATGAATGTGGTTATAAATGTTATTAATAACAAAGCGTTGTTGTCCTGAATACCAAAGCACTGGCTCAGGAATCTAGTCACATGCTCTGGGGCATCCTCCTCCCCTCTAAAGAGTGCCAATTGGGGCAGCTTAAAGTGTTTTAGGTATGGAGGTGCTAGCACTGATGGATGCACAGGATGACTACGGAGTTGGCATAAAGTGGGATTTTGGGGCCCAAAATTCTTGATCTCCATAGACTCTAAGCACTCTAGTAGTGCTTTATATGCATGAGAGGATTTAATTTCTTCCTCCTTAGTTTTCTCTCATTGTGTGTTACGGGGAACTTGAGGCCTATTGAGAGGTAGCTGGATAGCACCCCCTCTGCCTTGATAGAGTGTTTTAGCCCACTCTTCTTCTTGTTCATACTCCTCATAAGCTTCTTTAGGAGTGCTTGGTCAAGACCTATACACATGGGTGGGTGTCCATAGAGGGTGCCCATCATTGTTTTAGGGAGTGGCCTCCCGCTTAGGTCTAGGAGGTCTTAGAGGCAATACTTGATAAGGTTGCATGGACCTATCTCGTACCAAGGGGTTAATCCTCTCATATGATTCTACTTTATGCGTGTGAAGGATTAGAACCTTCGCAAACACATTTTATGAAGCAATTCGACTGTCTGACACTGAATGCGCTCTTTGTTAAGCCGACAAAGATGCTATAAATGTTCTTGATCTTGCCTAAGCTGCATGATTTGTGCTTGGCAGGTGACATATCTGGCAAATGCCAAGTCACTTTATTTCGTTTTCTCTTGTTTAGGAAGCCTATATGCCTCTCCTACATGTCTATCTTGACCGTGGTGATCCGAGATCTCTATGGGTTGCTTTCCTCTATCGAGGTTAGCTGCATTAACCCGAGGCTATAGCCTCAATGGTTAATCCTGATACATGGTAGGTGTGGAGGTACATCGCTCCCACACTATGTACTACTCTTAAGGAATGTGGTAATCTTCTTCATCCTCTCTTTCATATGCGTGCAAGATGTGGACATAATTGTCTTGCCCTGTCTAAAAATATTGATACTCTAGATTTGGTCTAGTGTTTCTAACAGTAATCTGGGGTAGAGGAGGGATGAAGAAATCATGTGGCCCCTTATTTTGGACCCTCTATTGTTCTAACACTTCATCACTAGGTCATTCATAATGAGCATCTAAGGGAGGTCTCCTGTCTATGTCGAGTGCTACGTGTAGGTTATCTTATTGAAAGGACCTATGCTGAGTAGGGGTGCACCTCAAAGAGGTGCCTCTATAGTTTTGTTCTGTTATGGCATGATGTGGACTATGTTGTGTGTCAGGCTGCCAAGGCAGGATGACTAAGTCCTCAGGACTATATCGGAGGTGACTTGCCCCCCTTGGTGCACTTTCTGTAGTGCTTGCTCGTGATTGGGCTCGGCTACGAGTGAACACCATGGTGATGTGCTCCTAAAAACGAGTAGATTTTTATCTTTTTTAGGATTTCTTATGCTACACTAAATAGGAAATATCACACACACAAACAATGATTATCTCATTTAACGATTAAAAGTGTGCCCTAAACCTAGTTCAGTGTGTTTTTGATGTTTGTTTTTGAAAGTTTGTGAAAGAACATTTAAATGCAAAAATGACGGCTCTTATGACTCCCAAAAAATGGTCGCCCCTTCGATATACCGTTTCCAGCCTGATATGCCAACCTATCTATATACCCGCCCTTACATGAGGGAAACTATTGGTACGTGAGAGTAGATGGTACGTGGAACATAGGTGGTATGGAAGGGGGATCAATCTGTTTATGACACCTACCATAGAAGACTTATCCTCATGCACTGGGAATCACCCCAGTTACACTTGGTCAGCTTTCATCAGGATTTACGTCTAGCAACAATCACGATTGGGTTTATGTATGCAATATCTCAAGCCAAGGTGGTGGTGAAATCCACCATTGGTCTTGTTCAAGGGTTCGGGTTTTACGACCAACTCCTTGTTTTAACTTACCACGTGATGTGTGGGGTTCTTTTTAAGTTGCATAAATGAAGCAAAAAATCATTCAAACTCTCCTATGCAATCAAATAACCAGATAAAAAATAGAAAAATTTTAATAGAAGGTGTTTAAGACCTCTACCTCTTGTTTGCCCAAGTCGGATGTCTCTGAATTTCTGTTCTGAAATAGTCTAGAGTTGGAAAACTTGGTACCTGTAAGCAAAAGAACAAGCAAATTTAATCAAAAATTTAATCTTAAAAATCAATGGATAGAGGTCCCACCGTAATCGCCACTAAAAGCATGAGGATATGAAAATAAAAAGGAATATGTTGAATATGATGAGTCTAAAATCAAACTTAATGCTAAAAGCCTATATATTGAAAAATGCATAAAAAGGAAAGAACATGAGTGAATCGACACAAGATAAATGCAATATGGAATAAGGTCCTTTTTATTTATGTTCTTTCAAAGTCATTTTACAATACGTCTCCTTCCTTTTTAGGGGATAGGAGCGTTAAATATGTTTTTGATCACATCCATGATAGCAATCCTTCTTTCGCGTGCCCACATGTAAGATGGGCAGACCAAAACATCACCGCCACTTGTGTATATGATTTTTCACTCCTTCCTACTCTTCTGATGTTGAAAACCTATGTTCAAATAAACAAAAAATATTAGTAGCACCTACAAATAGAATAAAACATGTATTTCCCAAGGCCTACTATTAGTGTATGCATGAAAATATTAAAACGATAATCAAATGACCTCGAATTGACTTGAATTTTTATAAAAGAATAAATATGTTACTAGAAGACCACTGCAAAAAGAATAGTCTGGAAATTCCTCACAAATTTGTATTCGCTCTAGGGTGGGACAAATAAGCCTGCAATAATTTGTCAGAAAGCACCCTCTTCAATGTCCTACTTAGGAAGCTCCAAATGACCTGCAAAGTTGGGGTTAGATAATTGGGGGTGTTTTGGGAAGACCCATATGGTCAGATTTCTCCAATTTGGCCTCTATAACCCAAATTTTGCTAGTGCCATCTACAAGTTAGTAAAGGCGAGAAATGCTAAAAACCTGGTCAAAAATTTTCAGAATGAAATGAAATTTAAACTACAGCCTATTTAATAGATCTAGAATAAAATGCAAAATAAAAACTAGATAAATATATCACAAATTTCTAATCATCTCTGGGTGGGGCGAATAGGATTGTGACAGTTTGGGGGGCACCCTGGGGCAGAACGCACACCGTTTGGGACACTGTTTCAGCACCAATCCACTTGGGATGGGTCCAAAACTTCTTATGGGGTGTTGTAAAAAAAAATTGTGGAATATTGTGGCTAAAAATTAGGTTTTGGGTCGGGATTCGTTCTTCCAAGAATCACCCAATAACCTCCCTTTCGAATGAGAGATTAAGGATGTGAAGGTACAAATCACAAGTAGGTATGTAAATTTGTAGAACTTCATTGCTCAAATGCTCCTTCTCTGTATATATTTTGGATGAGAAATCTCACCAATTTATAGACCTAGGGTCTCCTTGTTTGGAATGCGCATGTAAGGGTGCCACTTGAGTTAATTGTCCTATTTTCAGAGAAAAGCTAATTCCATGATTTAGAATCTCCTTGCATGAGGTCTCTAAAATAAATATATGCATAACTAAAGTCTCTCTTCTTGAATAAAAGCTACTCCTCACAATTGCATGGCCTAAAGACTCAGTTAACTGGCGGACTTGCCAAGGTTTGACTTTTTTCCAATCAAACTTGCTATTCGCCTCACCCTAGGGTGAATGCTGATATTCACCCCTACGTGGGATGAATGCCAGTTTGTATTCATCCCTAGGTGGTACGATTAGAGAGCAAGGTGCCAAAAAGGTGCCAAATTGACCTCTAACCTCTAGACTACTTTTGGGAGTGTTTAGGACCATTGTTTAACCTCTAGTGGCTGCCCTAGGGGTTGTGTGTGTTAATGCGATCAGCGCTTGTTGTCACATAATCAAATTGGTGTTGTTTTGGTGTCTACACACATATAAGTAGAGATGTGGTATTTGATGAAGCTTTCACATCAAATAAAACTTCTACAATTGTATACCTTGAGGAAGATGAGCCTAATAAAGAGACTTCACCTCCTTAGAACAAGATTCCAAAATGGTATACCAGTACATTGAGAGATTCCAAGTTGGCATCACTTCCAGATCTAACTCTAGATTGACCTTGTACTCACAGTATGACTCAACATAAGAGAGCAGAGACATCAACTTCAAAATTTTATGAGATTTATCAAAAGTTTGATGACCTATCTATGGATGCATAGGAAAATAGGGAAACAGATATGGAGGATGAGAGGGTTTATATTATAGCATTTGATACAGATAAACCCACAACAATTCAAGATGCACTTAGTGAGCCTTCGTGGAAGGATGCTATGGAAGTAGAACATACATCTCTCATGAAAAATCATACATGGAATCTAGTAAATTTACCTTCAGGAAAGAATCCCATTGGCTGCAAATGGGTATTCAAAGTGAAGTATAAGGTAGATGGTACTATTGATAAGCATAAAGCCCATCTTGTTGCAAAGCTCTATGCTCAAATATAAGGAATAGATTATGAAGAGACTTTTACACCTACTACAAAAATGACTACCATACGAGTACTTTGTGCCTTTGTAGCTCATTTTAGGTGGGATTTACATTAGATGGATGTAAAAAATGTTTTCTTGAATGGTGACCTATAAGAAGAAGTGTACATGATCCAACCAAAAGGATTTTTTGTTGAAGGGTAAGAACATAAATTTTGTAAGTTGACAAATCCTTGTATGGGCTGAAACAAGCTCCTCGATATTGGTACATCAAAATCAATAGTCACCTAATGCAACATGGTTTCCAAAGAAGTGAGCGACAGTTTTGTTGAATTTCGAGTGAAGTAATTATTTTTTGCATCAAATTGCTCTAGATGTTTAAGAATTAAATTACATAGTTTATGTAATTAGGAGAACAATTTATCATGATCATCGTTGATGTCTTGTGTAATGTCTTAACGGTATATTTGAGCTTATACAAGACTTTTTATTTTCTTCGTCTTATATTAATACCATTTTTAATATTTTGTTTTGAACCATCATACCAATTTTTGCGTGAAAATATATATAGTTTTCTATTTTTTATATATTTATTTTAAAATGGTATGGTTAAATTAACGAATGTTTTATTTTTATTTATTTTATTAGGAAGTATTTAAGTAGTTGGATGAGGTAATGGTTTTAGTCAATGTATTAATGTAATGGTAGTTTTTTTAAGAGTAAGGAATTATAATTGGTATTAAAAGAGATTAAAAAATATGGGGTTGTTATTTTTCACAAATAGAAATTAATTATAATTGGTTTTGGGTTATGTAGGATATTATAAGTAGTTCATTATGATTTTTTCATAGATTGTATAACCCCCAACAAATTTTATAGGAAAATGTATTCTTTATGAGCAAGGGAAGAAAGTTAAGGTAAGATTTGAGGAGTTTAAGCAAAACTTTTTAAAGGTACTATTTTAAAAGAATTTAAATTGAAATAATCCATTTAACTCCTAAAAATATATATTGAGGATGATGATTAGAAGCATTTTGAATCAACAATATGACATGTATGATCATCTAATTAACTTCGCTAGCAAACAAATGAGCAATACTAAAGTGAATTATACACTTATTATTTTATTTATATTTATCTTCTAAATTATTTATATTTATATAGTACGTAGCTAATACCAAAATAACAACTGAAAGATATGATTCACTCCTTGACCAATCAATAGTAGATGCAAGAAACACTTGGGAAATTTTAGTTATATTCTTATTAGTGTTCTTTGTATGATGTGGTAGTGCTCCATTGACTAATTCTACTACTAATTCTTTAATTTTTTATGATTTTGGTAGTTATATTCCTTTAAAACGTCATAATTTATATCAAAGCATTTGAAGCTTATTTTTTAAGAACTTATAATGTTTTGAGCTCCTTGCAATGGTACTGGTGGTTTTATTTGGTTCAACAAGAAAGAGAAAAATTATATAGGATTTTAATGGCACATGGTATAAGTACCCATGATCAATGGCCAAAAGCACTTCCAAGGAAGATCAAAATATAATATCTTTTGTACAAAAAGGAACTATGGTGGTTCATTGGTAAGATATTGACAGTTATTATATAAAATAAAAGGAAAATAAAAAAATCTTCCAGTCCAAGGAAGAAGAAGCACATAAAATGACTACTTTATATATGGATAAGGATATAGAGAGCAATAATATTTTCCTCTTTGATTATTCTAGTCATTATACAAGGTGTATACCACACGGTTGAGGCTATAATACCTCATACAAAGTGATACATTAGGGCTAGTTCCAAGAGAATGGGGTTTGGCTCAATAATGGGTCTCCAATTGTTTTTTGCAAAGGTTGACTTCTTTATAAGATGTGAACTTGGGTGCACAATCCTAATATAACAACTTAAAATGACAAGGGCTAGAGAGAGTGCAAAAAGAAAAACTAAGATAATAGAAAGGAAAAAACCCTAGCTAAAAAAAAATGATATACCAAATATTAAATAAGATCCCCTTTCATAGTAGCTCTAACTATAATGCATCAATGTGAACACTTACTCTCCTCAACATACCCACAAAAGGAGATGAGCCAAGGTATGATAATTAAAACAATTGGACCAAATAGATGTGTAGGCATCCATAATATATATTCAAGTAAAATTATCACAACTATTATGCCAAAAGTGAGGGTTTGAATTGTTGAGCAAGGTGCAGCAAAAGTATTGTCATTGTTGTCAACACAGTTAGATAGATCAGTTGATGAAGTGGACAGGAGTTAAGAGGTTCTTCAGAGTATTTTTTGAGCAAGGTGCAACAAAAGTATTGTCATTGTTGTCAACACAGTCAGACAGATCAGTTGATGAAGTGGACAGGAGTTAAGAGGTTCTTCAGAGTATGTACAGTGATTATCCAAAAGGTTCCATTTGATGAAGTGGATAGGAGTTAAGAGGTTATTCAGAGTATGTACAATGATTATCCAAAAGATCGAAGTGTCCCATATGCTAAAAATCAAAAGAAAATCACAAGGAAGAAAACTGTCGCGATATCACGACATGTTGAGAGAAAGAAAAATTTTCATGATATTGCGACATGTTGAGAAGAAAGAAAACTGTCGTGATATCACGACATGTTGAGAGAAATAAAAACTGTCGTGATATCACAACATGTTGATAAGAAAGAAAAACCGTCGTGATATCGCGACATGTTTGGAGAGAAAGAACAAGAAAGAAAAACTATCGTGATATCGCGACATGTTGAGAAGAAAGAAAAACTGTCGCGATATCACAATATGTTGGGAATAAAGCAAAACTGTCAAGATTTCATGACATGTTCAGAGAGAAAGCGCAAACAAGCAAAACTGTCGTGATTTCGTGATATGTTCGGGGAGAAGGTGCAAGTAAGAAAAACTATCACGATTTCGTGACATGTTGGAAGAGAAAAATGCAAGTAGAAAAAGTGTCGTAATTTCGTGACATATTGCAAGAGAGATAGTATGGAAGAAAAACTGTCGCGATTTCATGACATGTTGGAAGAGAAAAATGCAAGTAGAAAAAATGTCACGATTTCGTGACATATTGCAAGAGAGATAGTACAGAAGAAAAAGTGTCACTATTTCACGACATATTGGAAGAGAAAAAGACAAGTAGGAAAAGTGTCACGATTTCGTGACATATTGCAAGAGAAAGAGGAGAGAGAAAAAGGTGTCACGATTTCGTGACATGTTTCATTTTTGCGGGCCAAAGCAAGAGAAAGAGGAGAGAGAAAAATGTGTCATGATTTAGCGACATGTTTCATTTTCACAGGCCAAAGAAAAGAGAAAGAGGAGAAATAAAAAGGTGTCATTATTTCGTGACATGTTTCATTTTTGTGGGCCAAAGCAAAGAGAAAGAGGAGAGAGAAAAAGGTGTCGTGATTTCGTGACATATTTCATTTTCACGGGCCAAAGAAAAGAGAAATAGGAGAGAGAAAAAGTTGTCACGATTTCACGACATGTTTCATTTTCACGGTCCGAAGCAAAGAGAAAATGCAAGGAGGAAAAAGTGTCGCGATATCATGATATGTTGCATTTTTGCGGTCCGAAGCGAAGAGAAAATGCAAGGAGGAAAAAGTGTTGTGATATCGTGACATGTAGCATTTTCGTGGTCCAAAGCGAAGAGGAATTCAGAGAAGGAAAAGTGTCACGATATCACGACATGTCGCATTTTCGTGACTTGAAAAGAGCAGGAAGGCCGAGAAGGAAAAGTGTCGCGATATCGCGACATGTTGCATTTTTGTGACTCTAGGAGGAGAGAGAAAGTAAGAAGGTAGAAGTGTCACGATATCATGACAAAAGTAAAAAGGAAGAGTACGAAGGCGAAAGTATCGCGATATTGCGACATGTGTTTTCATAGGTACAAGTCGAGAAGAGTACAAAGAGGCAGAAGTGTCACGATTTTGTGACAAGTCAAAATGGTGCGAGCTAAAAATAGAACCCAACATAAATAAGATATGTGACCGTTAACTAAAGTTATGCAACAATTATAGGGGCCATTACAAAAGAACATCATGTAGCTAATAAAATAACAGTCGAAGAAGGAGAAATCTAACAGTCGAATAAATAGAATCAAATATGCATGCATGCACAGAAATGAAAGACAAACAGTCATGGTAGGGATATATGTGTCAATGCATAACATGCATCGTGTTTGATGAAAATCCTACCCTATATATATACAAAAGCAGTTATAGTGAGAAGGCGTTACAACTGACAAGTGATGCATGAGAAATGAAAGAAGGAGTTACAAGTGTAGTTACAGGTGCAGTTATAGAAGATGTTGATACGACAGTTATAGGTGCCATTACAGAAGAAAATCATGTAGCTAAAATAAGAAGAGTTAACGAAAGTCGGTATGACAGTTACAGGTGTAGTTATAGGTGTAGTTACAGAGAAATATCATGTAGCTAAAATAATAACAGTAAACTAAAGTCAGTTCGATAGTTACAACAGTTACGGGTTGCATGTGTAAATATGGAAGTTAAAAATAGAGTCAAAACTTTGTTATAAAAGGAGGTCTCCGTGGAGAATTAAAGTGATGCTGAAACAAAGTGAAAGCGCTTGGGATTAACACGAGGTGGATTTAATCTTGCAAAGAGAGTAGGAGGAGAGCGAGAGAGGTGTGTGGTATGTGAAGCACGAGGAGAGTGCACTGGAGCCGAGTGAGCACAGTGTGTGTTGTGTGAAGAGTAAGAAATGTTGAGAAAGAAATAGACCAGTCAGGGTCTTGTAAAAGTGAATGCATCTTTATGTCAATCTTCTAGTTTCAAAACAAAATTCTAAGTTGGTGCTTGGCATCAAGGGTTGATGCTCCTTCTAGTTGGTGCTGGTAAATCATGGGTTGGTGCTCCTTTTTGTTGTTGCAGATAAATCAGAGGTTGGTGCTCCTTCCAGTGGGTGCTGGTAAATTGATTATAAAATTGGTATTTTGAAAAGGTTGGATTTTGATGGGAGTCCAAACAGTCACTTTTGAGGAGTAGCCAAAACTGGTGAACTTTGGTACATCTTGTGTTGTGTGATGCTCTTTTGGTATATTTGCTTTATTGAGTTTTAAGCTTTCATTGTTTAGGCATTAAGAATTGAATATTTAAGTTTTTAAGAGCTACACTGATTCACCCCCCCTCTCAGTGTCATTGTGATACTACCATGAATTACCTACAATACTATCCAAATATGTGTGTATTGCTATACAAAGAGAAATGAAGAAAAATTTATACAAAGCGCTGATACTTTACAAATCTATACTTCATACTATTTATAGATACAAAATAAGGATAATTTCCCTCCAATATTCACAAGAAGGACTAACAACTTCAATTACTTCTTCTATAGATGTGAATGAGTGCACCCTATAAAAGTACTATTGTCAAATGTAGGACTATAGCAATCATGTTCTTCTTTAATGCTTTATTGGATTGGTAAGCTAAGATCAATGGTAGGTGATCTTTATATTTTATAGCAATGTCATATTCATCTACCCTACCTACTTATTCTAGGATAGTGTGCATCATTACTTCTTTTCTACAACTTCATCTATTTCCCCTTTGAGTTAGTGACTTTCCATGCCTTACTTTAAATGCACACTAGTTGTTTATTAGGCCTTTTATTTGTTGGCCTGTATTGGGATTTTTTATACTTCCACAATCAGGTTGCATCTCTTATTGAAAGTATTTCATAAAATATTTTAATATTATTCTTTTGTTGGATTTTTTAACATTCACCTCTGGAGAGCTCTTTCTTATATAGTTTACCTATAAAAACTTTCCATTGTTAGGAATTATTTTTTATTTATGTTGGTCGGTCCTTTAATTTTCCTTCTACATTTTGAGAGCAGGTGTGAATGGAAGCTCATAACTTTTGCATCTTCCCTCCACTCAAAAATTTCATAAAATTATGATTCCCTTTAATTGAGATTATTTTATATTTTTCCATATTGCCTTCACCTACCTAATTTCAAAACCTGTGTAGTGAGAAATCACTAAAAATACCATAGTAATGATGAACCCTCATCACTTCAGAATATTTTAAGGCTATTTAGCAAATTTTATGTCACACAAGTCAGTTATATAGAGGTCATACTTGCTACCTTGAAGATGGTCAAATTCAATACTATTAAGGAACACATACATTGTTCCTAAAAGTTACATTAGGATTTTTATCCTACCAAGGGGACCATTAAAATAATCATGTATTATCTCCACATGACACTCAATAATTTTTTATAGGAATATCATTAGGTAGCCACACTCTGTGATATAATTTTGATCATTTTTCTATTACAAAATTTTTCTTCTTTATATTCTACTTTCATTTATTTTATTTGTCACTAAGTATAGTTTATGCATCACAAGGTATGTGCTTCCTCTATTCAATATCGTCTAAAATAAATTCTAAATTAATAATTTGATAAAATAGAGAAGGAGAATATAAAATAAGGGGGCATAAATTCTTCAAGGATTCGTCTTAATGATAGATTTTGCAAAAAATAGTGTCATAATGCTACACATTTATCATATTCAAATCAATAAACTTGATACAAATAAATAAGTTAGAGGTGATGCCTATCATTTATTTGCAAATGATGATGGTGAATATGAGGATAATACCTCATAGGAATATGTGGTAATACATTCATCTTATTAAAATTCAACATCTTCAAAGGAATGGATTGTTAATTCTAGAGAAACTTGGAATATGAATAAGCATATTCATCTCAAGATTAACTACAATAGATAATATCATGTGAGTGAGTCACAATTGATGACGATTCTTCTTTCTAGGTTTTAGGATATGGTGATGTGACTTTTGGATCCTCACCCTTTAGATAATTTCTTCATTTTGTAGGTGTTGGCCCTAACCTTCTTTCCAGTTACTACATTACTCGCACTAAAAAAATGGTGAAACTTGACTTAAAATAGGAGTAATTAAGGATGATGATGATGATGGATTTAAGATCATGGTTTCAATATACTATTAGTAATAATATAAAATATTTATTTTTGGTATTCCAACTTCCTCTTCCTCTTATTCCAAGTAAAATAGGTTTGTGACTATGGTTTCTAAGGTAGATAAAAACAAAAATCATAGACATAATCAATTTGGACACATAAAAAGTGGACCCTTGAAATGTTGAAATATATGGTAATCTGACCTTGTTGGCCAACTTTGATATATGATGATGTACACCTTCATGTAACCTTTGATGTAAGACTATGATGTTTGAAATCACACCTATTTATAGAAATAAAAAGAAGGAATATATCCACTCAAATCTTATACATAAAGCATAAAAATGACTATATATAAGGGAATTAGTAGGTAATATAAGTATTCACTATATTATCCATAGATAATATACACAACACTATAATACAATGGATGGAGTTGTGGGGGTATTTATACAAATACCAGAAACCAAATTACATAAATGACCTTAATCTAAGTCAACATAACAAGAGGGGTTAACATTAATTACAATTTATAACATGGGTTTAACCATAACAATGTTAACCATAGATCATCAGACTTATATAATAAAATATTACAATAAATTAAATATAATTGTACAATAATTTCCCATAAACCTAAACAATATTGCATAATACAATATTAGCCTTGATCATAAGTTATATTATGTTTTCGACACCCCCTTATAATATAAAATAAGAGTCCAAGAAGAGATGTTAGTAACAATAATATATTTTCTTTCATAATGGATGCTTTAGTTGCCCTCTACACTTGGTAAAGACTCATCTGGATCCCCCTTATCATCTAAAATTTATTGATACAAAGATACATCTACACAAGGATCTCCTTAGGATGGATAATAGTCATCACTGTCAATATCATATACTCATGCACATATCCAAAAAATGCCTTTGCTAAGACTCTTTATGAGGAATATAATCCAAGAGTACTCCCTCTAAAAAATTATCATAATATTCTATATTCACTGAATGTAAGATGTGGAAGTATAGATTTCTATTTTACAACATGCACCACCTTGTTTGTAAACTTCAACTTGCTCTTAAGCCACCTAAGTTTGATCACCAAAATAAGATTTATATGGAATTTATTATGAAAATAGACATTACATAATTCCATGAGTACCTAAATAAGAAATAGAAGAAAGAAGAGATCATGAAATATTAGATATTTATAAATAAATCGAATCAATTTCTCAAAGGAGGAAGAGGGATTGAATAAAGTATATTTTGAATCATTTTCCTATACCCTTCCAAAATATTAAAAATCTATTTGAAATGACATAAATCCCATAGTATTCCTTGTAAATTTAGACCAAATATTTTGATTACATAAAATATGGTAAATTTTCCATTTTGAAATAAGAAAATAGGTTTTGAAGATATCATACAATGATATGTCCTTTCACATGTAGGTAGTCCTTGTACATATACCACCAATTCAAAGAGGTCAAAAAATTGTATTAAAAAAAAGGTTAAAAATGTACTTGTATAAAAACATTATGGCATCTAGAAATTTGTGCACCAAAATAGCCAAAGAAATGTTTTAACAAATATCAATATTAAAAAAATTCTTTTCAATATTTCTAAAAGGAAAAATAATAAGAAATATATATGTATATATATATATATAGATATATTTTTTGGTAAGTAGTGTTTGTATTTACAGTGGGTTTTAACAAGGATCCCAAAACCTGATTACATAAGCAATGGGCCTAGGGCATCAATCCCTTGAAACTGAACACCAAAATAGAAATCCCGCCCAGCGGTAACAGTAAGCATGAAACAATCCCTCTCAGCGGGAAACAAACAAAAAAGAAAGAAAGTAGTTTTGGAGATCCCACCCAGTGGGGAGTAGCCAAAAACCACCATCGAGAAGATCCCGCCCAGCAGGAAGCAAAGAAAAACCATTACAATAAAATCCCGCCTCGCGGGAAGCAGTCAAAACCACCACAAACAGTCCCACCTAGCGGGAAGCAACAGGGAAATCCCACCATCCGAGAAACCAGCAGAAAAGAAGGATCCCGCCTCGCGAGAAAACCGGTGGATTTGGCGGATCCCGCCCTATGGAGAAACCATCCCGCCCACCAGGAAAACATTTCGTTCA
>JAQPPZ010010015.1:0-22522 GCA_028583015.1 Wollemia nobilis
TAAATAATTATTTAATGAAGATTTTGTAGACACCAAAACAGCACCAATCCGATTATGTGACTGCAAACACTGATCGCGTTGACAAACACAGCCCCCAGGGGCAGCCCTAAGAGGTCAAACACTGGTCCTAACCACTTTCATAGCAATTTTGTAAGGTCAGAAGCAATTTGGCACATTTAGACACTTTGCTCCATATTCGTCCTCACCCAGGGACGAATTCAAACTGGAATCCGTCTCACCCAGGGACGAATTCTAAATTCGTCTCTGGTAGGGACGAATTCTAAGTTTAACGGGCAAAAAGAAGAATGGTGCCAAGTGGCAGCCCGGGATGCGTCGCTTGATGACTCCTCGCTCGCACGCGTGTGTGGGTGGACAGATAGGCCGTTAGAGGACTGTCACAAGGGCAGTTATGAAAGCCCAAGTCATGGAGGACTCTCCTCCCTCATGGGAAGACATAACCGCCACATGGCACCTATGACCAACACATGGCACTTATGCTTCCCTCTCAAAAGAGACCCCATGGGTCTATAAAAGGTGGGACTTTTCTCACCCAAAGGATGCAGGATTGGAGGCGAGTTCAAGCAACGAAGTGCTGTCCAATTGAATACCCATTTGCATCCCTTGGATTCACCTTCTCACATCCACTAATCTCTTTTGCAAGGGAGGTTATTGGGTGGCTTTTGGAAGCGTGGATCCAACCCAAATCCAACATTTGACCACCTTACACCACCAATTCGTAGACATCCCAATCCTAAGAGGTTTTGGGCCCATCCCTAGTGGATTGGCGCCAGAATCAAGTTCCAACGGTGGGAGGCCCACTTGGGCACCCCCGCACTTTCTAAGTTTTAAAGCATTCTAGATTATTGTTTCAGGTTGCATATTGTGTTATTCTATTTGGTTAACTCATAGCTTCAATTTCATAACATTTTGATCAGATTTTATCATGCTTTGTGTCGCTTTGTTGTTTCACTAACTTGCAGGTGGCGATATCAAATTCTCGAGGATAGAGGCCAAATTGGGAGAATCCGACCATCTGGGTCATCCCAAAATGGCCCCAATTACATAACCCCTCTATTTGTAGGTGTTTTGGAGGTCTCGAGATTCGACATTGAAGCAGCATCAGGTCGGCTTTTCCAACACCGAAGAATTCATCCAACCCAGGGACGAATAGCAGTCAGAATTCGTCCTGCCCAGGGACGAATTCCAGTTGAAGGCAGATTGGCCGACTGTCTCGATGGCAGTGGCCCTCTGGTGATGTTTTCTGTCCTCTGTCAAGTTTTCAGGCCATTTGGACTCACTTTACCCACTGTTTCATACAAATGTTTACATGCATCTTTTGGCGATTTTAGAGAACAAACACTTACTATTTGCAACAGGTGCTACTGACATCTTTGGTGTTTCCTTGTTCGCAGGAGGAGCAGCAGAGGTTAAGGACTCATCAACATCAGCGGCGGCATCATCTTGGCCCGCCCATTTCAAGTGTGGGCACGCGGAAAGAGGAACCTTAAGTCTTGATTGTAATCAAATTCTTTTAACGCTCCTAGCCCCTGAAAAGGGAGGAGGCGTCTTTGTAACAGAGATCAAGAAAGTTTAATGAAAGGGCTGTGTTTTCTCCATTTTGCTTGTATCTCATTTCAATGCGTCTCTTTCATTTCATGCACTTTACATTTCTAGGATTTAAGCGTATTTGATTTGAATGCATCGCAATTAGTGTTTCCTTTGCCCGAAATCTCGTGCTTTCAGTGGCGATCACGGTGGGACCCTGTTCCCTGGTTTTTAAAATCACAGAAACTGATTAAATTTTTGTGTTTTGTGCTTGACAGGTACATTTTTTTGTTGCAGACTGCTATTCGTCTCTGACTGTGACGAATTCTTTACTGTAATTCGTCTGACCCTGAGACGAATTCAAATTCATCTCTGGTAGGGACGAATTCTGTTCTGAAATTCGTCTCACAGAGGGACGAATTCTTGCCTGTAGATTTTCAGAGCAAAAATTCAGAAGCAACCGGTCCAGGCAGAGAAGAGGTAGGGATTTTTATAATCTCTGTTAAATTTTTTGTTTCTGTTTCTGTTTCTTTGATTGTTTTCATTTTATCCTGCATGCTTAGGGAAAGTCATTTATGCTTGTTTCATTTTCGCTAAATAAAATGAATCCCACACACTTCACGCAATAACTTTAAACCAAGGAGCTGGTCGTAAGACCCCAGCCCTTGAGCAAGACCAACGGTGGGTTCATCACCACCTTGGCTTAGCTTTGCATCCATTTCCCCGATTGTCAACTGTTGTTAGGCGTAAATCCTGACGAAAGCCGACCGAGTGTCGCCGGGGTGATTCCCATGCGCGCGAGGATAAGTCTTCTATGGTAGGTGCCATTAACAGGACAATCCCCCTTTCGTACCGCCTATGTACCACGTACCATTCTGCTCTCACGTACCTATAGTCTCCCTCTCGTAAGGGCGGGTATATAGAGAGGTTGGTATATCGGCCTGGTTGGTATATTGAAGGGGCGACCATTTTGGGAGTTATATGAGCCTTCATTATGCATTTAAACGTTCTTCAAAAACATTCAAAAACAAAACAAAACATCAAAATGCACTAAACCAGCTTTAGGACACACCATTAAATCCTTAAAAGAGATAATCACTGTTTGTGTATGTGTGTGTTCATTTCTCGCTTAGTGTAACAAAAAGAAAAATCATCATAAACAAAAGATAAAAATCTACGCATTTTGTCATTTTCTCCAAAAGCTCCAAGGATTCCCGTAATCGCTTGGTCACTCCAAAATGCCCCAAAGGTGTCCATGAACCCTTTGGTCAACCCAAAATCACCCCAAATGTGCCCATAAGTGATGCAAGAGCATCCAACAAAATATGGGAAATCTTATATTTTTCCCTAAATTTTAGTGCATCTTGTCGGGGCCATAACTTCTCAACCGTAGCTCCGATTGACTTGAAATTTTACAGGGAGTTAGTTGGGATAATTTTAAACAAATATAACTCCTTAGAGTTGTATTTTCCCAGAAATCCAGTTTTCGGGGCCAAATTCCATCATCTAGTGCCCCGAAATTAGGTTCTAAAATTGCGTGCCCAATTTTTTACACTTTTTGAGCTGTTCGGATGTCAATATCTCCTAATGTATTTAGAGCTAGGACTTGAAACTTCATTTTTGTCTTATCTACTATAAGAGGGATGCGCACACCAATTTTGGGCCCCATCTGACTCATTTTCAATTTTAGGGCTTTTTAGAGAGACATCGTCATGGTGCTCACCCGTAGCCAAGCCCAATCACGGGCGGAGGCTGTGGGGAATGTCCCAGGAGGCACGAGTCACCTCCGTTACAATCCCAAGGATTTGGTCATACCACCTTGGTGACCTAACACACAAGGCAGTCCCCTCCACACCTTAAAGGAAAGGGACTACAGGGACACCTCTTCGAGGGGCACTCCTGTTCAACATAGCATTCAACACAAACCCTCCCATGAGGGGTACATCCATAGGAGAGCTCCCTTAGATGCTCGCTATGAGTGGTCACCGCGCGACAAAGTGCTAGGTCAACATAGGGTTCGACGGGAGGGACCACATGATTACATTAACCCTCCTTCACCCCCTCTAGTTGTCAGGACTACAAAGAAAAATCCAGAGCACAAGGCTCTTCAGGTAGGGCGAGCTAGCTCCATCCATCCCTTTCTCACTTATGAAAGAGAGCATGAGGAAAACCCTTACCTTCCTCAAAAACAATACACATCGCGGGAGCAACACGCCTCCGCACCTGCTATCTATCAGGACCACTCACTGAGGCCAAAGCCCCGAGGGAATGCCGCTACCCCCAACAAAGGGAGGTCACCTATAGAGATCTTGGATCACTACGATCGAAAATATCTAGGAGAGGCATCTAGGCCTTCTAGACATGAGGCGACAAGACCAACCATCTTAGAATCTGTCGAGCACATCGCACGCCAAATGCAATTCATGCAACTTGAGCTAGAGCGACTAGAGCGACTACATTTAGAGGAACTGTACTATATTAACAAAGAGCACCTTCAGCGCCAGAAGGATGAGTTGTTCCAACACACTATGCAGGAGAGCCAACATGAAAGGGAGTACGAGGAAAATCATCGCATTCCTCGAGGACAACAAACAGTGCGGCCTCAAGTACATGCCGCCTACATCGACAGAGGGAAGCGACCCATAGAAATTTTAGATCATCAAGATCGAGGCAAACACATAGGAAAAACATTCGAACCTCCTGAGCAAAATAGGGTAGACCAAATTGACCCGGTAGTCGCCAGACATGCCGCCCGCCAAGCTCGAATCACGCAGCTTGAGCAAGGTCGTCAGGAGTTAGAGGACTTATACATGCAGCGCAAAGCAGATAAGTTGCGCTATAAACTACCTGAGAAGACTCCAACCCCTCACACACATAAGACAAAACATTATGAGAGGCACAACCCCCGGGTGCGAGACGAGTCTCCGTGACCTTATCAAGCATCGCCCCCGATGCCTCCCAGACATGAGCGGGAGGCTGATCCTATAACCAATGATGGGTGCCTTCCTCAGACATCCACCCAAGTTTATGAGCCACCCTTAGAAAGTCATCAAGAAGCCTCTAAGGAATCAGAGCAAGAAGAAGAGCGGGATGAAAAGCCCTACCAAGGCATGGGGGGTGCCATCAGGCCACCCCTCCATAGGCCCCAAGTTCCTCAACAAGAACCAACCAAAGAGGAGGAGTTCAAATCTCTCGATACATGCAAAGCACTAGAGCACTTAGAGTTGGTAGAGACCAAGATTTTGGAGCTCCCAAGGCCCAACTTACATAAGGCTCCTTTCGAAGAGGATCAACCTTTAACCGTAGGGCTACCTGATGATGCAGTCCTCCATGTCTCAGAATCTCCAGATTCTGATGAGCTATACACATTGTCCGAAGGTGAGGATGAAACAGACATAGCCCACAACAATCACATAAGACAGCATCGGCATCCCATAAAATTTGAGGAAGCATGTCAACAGATAAACATAATACTAGGGCATGAGTGGCGTGTTAACCCACCGCAGTGGGACCAAGCATTACATCCACAACTTTGGGCACATAAAGATCAACTTCCACCCAGAGATCCCATAACAACATCAGTGCCGTGGGTGGACCCTGTCCTCATATCCATGCATAGGGCCGATCCATTCATGCCCATACCTCTAGAGCCAGATCCAGAGTGCAAAGACCATCAAGCTGGGGGTACCTCTATCCCCTGAAGAGCCATAATCCAAACCAAAAAGCTCCAAGGATTATCACAATCACTTGGTCAAAACCCCAAAAGCTCCAAGGATTATCGCAATCACTTGGTCAAAACCCCAAAAGCTCCAAGGATTATCGCAATCACTTGGTCAAACCCCAAAAAGCTCCAAGGATTATCGCAATCACTTGGTCAACCCAAAAAGCTCCAAGGATTATCGCAATCACTTGGTCAAAACCCAAAAAGCTCCAAGGATTATCGCAATCACTTGGTCACCCAAAAAGCTCCAAGGATTATCACAATCACTTGGTCACCCCAAAAAGCTCCAAGGATTATCGCAATCACTTGGTCAAAACCCAAAAGCTCCAAGGATTATCGCAATCACTTGGTCAAACCCCAAAAGCTCCAAGGATTATCGCAATCACTTGGTCAAAACCCAAAAAGCTCCAAGGATTATCGCAATCACTTGGTCAAACCCAAAAATCTCCAAGGATTATCGCAATCACTTGGTCAAAACCCAAAAGCTCCAAGGATTATCGCAATCACTTGGTCACCCCAAAAAGCTCCAAGGATTATCGCAATCACTTGGTCACCCAAAAGCTCCAAGGATTATCGCAATCACTTGGTCAACCCAAAAAGCTCCAAGGATTATCGCAATCACTTGGTCACCCCAAAAAGCTCCAAGGATTATCATAATCACTTGGTCAAAAATCAAAAATAATCAAAAACAACAAAAATTTGCATCTCATTTCTAGGCATACTCAAATTCATCAATAGAGAGCTCTTCTCGCACCTCATATTCATATTCACAAAAATCAATCCATCAAAAATACAAAAATATGTAGCTGCATTAAAGCATTGCATCCATACATTGCATATTTGTGGTCGTATAGGTCAAAGGCACCATAGGCTGTAATTGCTCTGCTAGTCCATCTTGTTCCACATTGTTCCATTTTACAAAAACAACAAAAACACCATGCATTGCTTTTACCACACTAGAGTCAGTGGTCTTTTAATGTATCAAGAGTTTTCGTGATTCAGTCATCATTTTGCTCTTTAGCCATGTAATGTATCAAGTCAGACAGATTTTACGAAGGTAGAGTCATACTTGAAATACACCTTGTTACGTAACATCCCAACACAAATTAAAACACATAAAACAATTCCTAAGTTGTGTGAACGAAAGATGAAACCTGCACAGTAATCCAGGTCACCACAAGCGAAACGGTTATCTTGCTCATCCCCCGTGTGAATGACCCCAAGAATGCTGAGAGTTGGCAAAAGGACAAGCATCCTCCCTACCCAATTCCCTAAGAATACCTAAGTTCTCAATAGTTGCAAAACATCAAAAAATTTGTGAAATGTCAAAAATCAAATACTTGACATCCTACAAAGTGCACACATCAAAAGGCACAAACAATAGTGATTTTCATCACTCCATATCCCCAATCCCTTGCTCAAAAGAAAAACAAATCAAAATAAACAAGTGATCTTATCACTACAAACGAGCAAGTATCCCAATACAATTGAAGAAAAGAAGGGAGTTGAACTTGAATCCTCGGAACTCTCAGCATTCTAAAAGGTCATAAGGCAAGCCTCAGTACCGATTTGGTTGATAGCCTATCGATAACTGGCGGTAAACCTCTCGCATGACGATATATCTATCACATTAACTTGTGTATAGATCAATGTTTGCATGTGGATGAGCTAGCTTATGGCATCCTGGATAACACCGCAGATTAATCTAACTAAATACAACAAAGGAGTTAGTGGAGCTAATTAGGTGATCCTCAGTACAGGTTCGGTTGAAAGCCCATCTGCAATCGGCGGTATCCCGATAAATACCACATAAATGAACTCAATTGCACACACAGGGATGTGAAATAGCTTGGTCAAAAACAAGTCCGATTCATACCTTGTTCAAAAGTATTGTAAGATAAAGTACGATCATGGATAGTGAGTTAAAAACCGTCTTGAGTCTCAGAAAACCTTAGCTACATTTCTAAACCAACTGCGCTACTTTTCATCTTTGCAATACCATCAAAAAATACAAAAAAGAGAAAAACCACATGTATACATACAAAGTCATGCATCACAACAATCGCCTAAAAACAAAATAACAGAGTTCTAAACAGTCTATGGTGCCATAGCCAAACATCACAAATCCCATTCATCCATTTCATCTCTGCATATCACATATAAATCAAAAACATTTGCATTCATCATAGCATATGCATCCATCAAAATAAATCAACATGCATACATCCATATTCATCAACCATCATGCATAAGATCAAAGAAAATCAAAACAACAAAAACAACAAAAAATGCAACACAAAACAAAAAGCAATAAACATTGCCAGACACAAGTGCTCTTGCACTTAACCTCTTGGCATAGAAAAATTGATGTCGGGGTTTACATTGTCACTATCCTACTCCCTAAGAAGGCTACCATAGCCGGACCGCTCCACGGGAAGACGGATTTTTGACAATTTAATCCCCAAATGACGTCACAAAAGGTTCAAAACTCAAAAACAACAAGAAAATCAAAACAACAAACAACAATAAACATTGCCAGACACAAGTGCTCTTGCACTTAACCTCTTGGCATAGAAAAATTGATGTCGGGGTTTACATTGTCACTATCCTACTCCCTAAGAAGGCTACCATAGCCGGACCGCTCCATCGGGAGGACGGATTTTTCGACAATTAATCCCCAAATGACATCACAAATTAAAACCAAAAACAACAAAAAATCAAAAAACAAAAATAAACATTGCACACAAGTGCTCTTGCACTTAACCTCTTGGCATAGAAAATTGATGTCGGTTTACATTGTCACTATCCTACTCTCCTAAGAAGGCTACCATAGTCGACCGCTCCACGGGAGGACGGATTTTCGACAATTTAATCCCCAAATGGCATCACAAAATCAAAAACAACAAAAAATGCAACATAAAAACAAAGCAATAAGCATTGCCGGACACAAGTGCTCTTGCACTTAACCTCTTGGCATAGAAAATCGATGTCGGGGCTCAAATTGTCACTCTCCTACTCCCTAAGAAGGCTACCATAGCCGGACCGCTCCATGGGAAGATGGATTTTCGACAATTTCACCCCATTATGGCATCACCAAAAGGGTTAACACCCACCAAAAATAGGTCCAAATGTTGGAAAAATTGCACATGCTTAACGATAAACCATCTAAAGGCACCCTTGCACAAGTCATCTTGGGTCAAGCGACTCGTCGCTTTTCTCATGAAGGTCATTCCCTCATCGATTCGTCGCTTGAGGGGGTAGTCACACTTAGTCACCAATCAACAATCACACACCCAATTAAGGAAAACGACATGCATTCAAAGAATCATTGACAAAGACAATCACGCTCCCGCTTGGGGCAGTAAACAAGCAACAATCAAATCAATCAAACACTTGGCATTTCGTGAATCATGAACACAAGGTTCCCCTGAGGATAAAAGGTTGCGCCCTTTGCCTAATCATGACTGATCAATGTCCAAGCTCAAGTCACACCTCACCAAAATAGGTTAACACTTGAAATCAAACTCCTTAGCTCGTCAGAAGCAAGGATTCAAGAATGCATGCCCTTTCCATGCTTGGGGCATCAAAAGTTGGTTAGGTTACCAAGAAACCCTAATCATTAGTGCTTTGGTTATCTATTTTTGCTCGGCACTGCGCTATGCACAAGCGCATCCCAAAAAGGGGCATCTCGTAGACACCAAAACAGCACCAATCCGATTATGTGACTGCAAACACCGATCGCTTTGACAAACACAGCCCCCAGGGCAGCCCTCGGAGGTCAAACAGGTGGTCCTAACCACTTTCATAGCAATTTTGTAAGGTCAAGAGGCAATTTGGCACATTTAGACAACTCTGCTCCAAATCCGTCCCACCCGGGGACGAATTCAAATTGGAATCCGTCTCACCCAGGGACGAATTCTGAATTCGTCTCCTGGGTAGGGACGAATTCCAAGTTTAACGGGCAAAAAGAAGAATGGTGCCAAGTGGCAGCCCAGGACAGCCAGTTGATGACTCCTGCCTCGCACGCGTGTGTGGGTGGACAGATAGGCCGTTAGAGGACTGTCACAAGGGCAGATATGAAAGCCCAAGTCATGGAGGACTCCCCTCCCTCATGGGAAGACATGACCGCCACATGGCACCTATGACCAACACATGGCACTTATGCTTCCCTCTCAAAAGAGACCCCATGGGTCTATAAAAGGTGGGACTTTTCTCACCCAAAAGATAGATTGAAGGAGATTTCAAGCAACGAAGTGCTGTCGAGTTGAACACCCACTTGCATCCCCTTTGATTCACCTTCTCACATCCACTAATCTCTTTTGCAAGGGAGGTTATTGGGTGGCTTTTGGAAGCGTGGATCCAACCCAAATCCAACATATGGACCACCTTACACCACCAATTTGCCGACCCCCCAATCCTAAGAGGTTTTGGGCCCATCCCTAGTGGATTGGCTCCAAAATCAAGTGCCAACGGTGGGAGGCCCACTTGGGCACCCCCGCACTTTCTAAGTTTTATTTTAAAGCATTCTAGATTATTGTTTCAGGTTGCATATTGTGTTATTCTGTTTGGTGAATTCATAGCTTCAATTTCATAACATTTTGATCAGATTTTATCATGCTTTGTGTCGCTTTGTTGTTTCACTAACTTGCAGGTGGCGATATCAAATTCCCGAGGATAGAGGCCAAATTGGGAGAATCCGACCATCTGGGTCGTCCCAAAATGGCCCCAATTACATAACCCCTCTATTTGCAGGTGTTTTGGAGGTCTCGAGATTCGACATTGGAGCAAGCAGCAGGTCGGCTTTTCCAACACAGAAGAATTCGTCCCACCCAGGGACGAATTGCGTCGAATTCGTCCCGCCCGGGGACGAATTCCACTTGAAGGTAGATTGGCCGACTGTCTCGAGTGGCAATGGCCTTCTCGGTGATGTTTTCTGTCCTCTCGTCAAGTTTTCAAGTGCCATTTAGAGTCATTTTACTCACTATTTCAGCACAAATGTTTACATGCATCTTTTGGCGATTTTAGAGAACAAACACTTCTTATTTGCGAAGAGTGCTACCGACATCTTCGTTGTTTCTTTGTTCGTAGGAGGAGCAGCAGAGGTCAAGGACTCATCGACATCAGCGACATCATCTTGGCCCGTCCATTTCAAGTGTGGGCACGCGGAAAGAGGAACCTTAAGTCTCGATTGTAGTCAAATTCTTTTAACGCTCCTAGCCCCTGAAAAGGGAGGAGGCGTATTTGTAACAGAGATCAAGAAAGTTTAATGAAAGGGCTGTGTTTTCTCCATTTGCTTGTATCTCATTCCAATGCGTCTCTTTCATTTCATGCAATTTACATTTCTAGGACTTAAGCGTATTTGATTTTGAATGCATCGCAATTAGTGTTTCCTTTGCCCGAAATCTCGTGCTTTCAGATTCTACTATTTATAATGATTTTGTCTTAGTACTATGTAATAAAAATTCAAATATATTGTGTTACACAAACTTGGTCAATATCATCCGCAACTATACTTGACTGCCTTTCATAATAGTATAGAGGTATCATCTTTCCAAGAACATTAATACAAAGATGATCATTGATGTTAAACTTTAAAAATATTTTTGGATTATTCACATTTGTCAATGTATTCCACCTATCAAACAAGGGATATGTAAAATATGCTTTGGACACATATAACCTATCAATAATCATACATATTTTCTTTCTCATCCTCATGAAATAAATGATATATATGGATCTCTCTTGTGCAAGTTTAATCAATCTGTTCATTTCTTGTAGCATTGGAAGAATACCACATAATATTAAAATGGTTTTCGAGTTAGTCAAATGGAATACCAAATATTTTGCCTTATCAAATGCCTTGTGATTTGCGTACTTAACCCCCATTAAATATTGATATCATGTAAACATTCTATGTGCATGTTGATACAATAAAATCCATATTGTATCCACATTTTTTGATAAGTTTTTTTCTTCTATAACTCCTAGTGTAAATTTTTGAAACTCTCAAAGTCTTTTTGGATTGCAAGAAAAATAAGAATATATTTCACGAATGAGGTTTTCGACTCTCACAATATTTTAAAAAATTCCCATGATTTTATATGTAAGATTCACTCTATGAGCCATGCAATGAATGGGTGTCATGCATGGGGTAACTCATGTTTGGTGTTGAACACAAAGACCATTCCTATACCCTTGAATTATAACAACATTATAAAATTCAATGCATATTAACTTTGTGGCTATGTCTATATAATTCATTACCACAATATCCTTTAAACTAGTTACAAAATTATAGATATTTTCTACATTTGAAATTTCCACCATCTTATATAATCCTAGCAAACTTGGTTGTCTTACATGATTTTAAAATGTATACACATGCATGTAAATCCAAGATATGTTAGCCACAACCATCATCTCATAAATAGAAATTAAAATGAATATGGCAAGTTTTATTTTCTCCCTTAGGTCCTTATTCTCAACTAATGATAGATATTTTATCATTTTCGAACCACTTTGATCTAACCAATGGGAACTAGGAAGGTTTTGCATATCAGCTAGTTGAAATAGGTATTTATAATCAAAAAAATCATATATGGATCTACCTTTTTTTAGAATACTATATACAATAACAAACTATAAACTTTTTGAAGCTAAAGTGATCTTATAAATTTTATAAAATTGGGCTTCAATCGTTCCAATTTTCTCAATAAAATATTTTTTTGCTTCAAGCGATTATCATATTCTATTGTAAATCTAACATGCATATATTTTGATACATACTTCGATCTAACTTCTTTATTAATTTTACCATCACTTCCCTTTAACTTTTACATAATATTTATCGAAATGTTTTTCTATTATATCTATCTTATTTTGTAGCATGTGATCCTTATCTAGTTTCCACCAACAAATTTTGCATAGACATACTTTTAGATTGACTTTGTTATCCTCAGTCAATACTGGCTCTATAAAGGGAAATTTTTTTACCCATTCAACCTTAAATACCCTTCCAATAGCCTAATTAGAAACCTTTCACTTTTTACTATGTTTTCTTGAAGATTCATAAGAAATTTGTAATGTATTTGATTTATCGCTTTCATTTTCAACTGGCATGTTATTTTGAGAAATATATTTAAGTGTTTACTGGATGTCATTGTTAAGAAACATTTTATTACAATGCATATGTTGGTGAGGAATATCTTTAAGTGGAGCTATATCATTGTTACCAAGATATTCTGCATAGAAGCATACAATAATATTCTTTATCATTTTTTGATTTAACAAAAGAAACTTACAAATATAAAAAATATTCATATCATCATACACATACTAAGAATTAACTGTTTGTGGAAGAAAGCAGTATTTAAAATAATTATAGAATTTACAACTAGTTGTTTAGAAGTTAAAAATTATTTGTACCTCAAATTTGCACTAATATCAATGGCTTTTGGATTTTAACATATGGCTAAAATATTTTAGGATACTCTTTTCAAAAGAATATTTGGTCCTCTTATTTCCATCGCCAGTAGGTGACATTTTACTTGTAAAGAAAATGTTTTTCATTTTTAGAAAAGTAATAAAATATGTTAGTCTTACAATGACACTGAGAGGGGGGTGAATCAGTGTAGCTCTTTAAACTTGAATTTACAGCTCTTAATACCGTAGCAATTAAAACTTATTACTAGATACAACAAGTATAACAAAAGAGCATCACACAACACAAGATTTAACGAGGTTCACCAATGTGGCTACTCCTCAAAAATTGACCGCTTGGACTACCATCCAAATCCAGCCTTTGCAAAGCACCAACTTTACAATCAATTTACCAGCACCCACTGGAAGGAGCACCAACCCCTTATTTATCTATACCAAAGAAAGGAGCACCAACCCCTGATTTATCTACACCAATAGAAAGGAGCACCAACCCCCGATTTATCCCACCAACCAAAGGAGCACCAACCCCTTATTTATCTGCACCAACAGAAAGGAGCACCAACCCCTGATGCCAAGCTGCAACCTGGACTTCAATTTGAATCTATAATTTTGATAGTAAGATACCTTTGCTTTTGCAAGACCCTGACTGGTCTTCTTCACCTTTGCATTCTCTGTGCACTCTGCTCTCTCTATGCAATCACTTCGCACACTCTGCTTCATTACTGTCGAACTTCACTATCATCTTCTCCCTTTTGTGCACTCTGCTCTCTTTGCGAATTTTGCACTTAGCACGATTCGACACGACTTGCTCTCTGTGCACAACGACCGTATTTCACACACATTTTGCCATCACTTCAATTCTCCAAACAACCCTCCTTTTATAACAATATTTTTTATGATGAAAACCCTAATCTTAGTCAGCTTTCATAACAACTGTAAACCCTAATTTTAGTCGTTCATGTCTTCATCGGCTTCAACTCAAGAAGATGTTTAGTTTATCCATCGCTTGATGATTTCATTCTTTTTTAATGTCGTAGTGATGTCGGTCCACTGTCATACTTCTCATTTCTAGTCGAGTTCTCCTTCTTGACTTACGCATTTACGACCTATCATGAAATCATGACATTTTTGCCTCTGTAGCTTCTTTTGTTGTTGTTGCCATGAAAATACAACATGTCGTGATATCGCGACACTTTCCTCTGTACGCTTTCTCTATTCTTTTGTCATGATATCATGACATTTTTCCTCCTAGACTTCATCTTTTTTTTTCATGATATCGTGACATTTTTGCCTCTGTATACTTCGTCTTTGCTTTTGTCATGATATCGTGACACTTCTGCTTCCATAGACTTCGACTTTGCTTTTGTCGCGATATCGTGACACTTCTGCTCCGTAGTCTTCAACTTAGCTTTTGTCCATGAAATCATGACACTTCTTCCTACTTAGCTTCTTTGCTTTTGTCACAAAATCGTGACTACTTCCTTAAGTCTTGCTTTCGCTTTTGTCATCAAAATCGTGACACTTCTTCTACCTTCCTCTCTTTCTTTTGTCGCAAAATCTTTACCTTTTCAAACTTACTTTCTCTCTCTTTTAGTCACAAAATAATGTCGCAAATATCGTGACACTTTTCAAACTTACTTTTTCTCTTATTTTAGTCGCAAAATGCGACATGTCGCGAAATCGTGACACTTTTCCAACTTACTTTCTCTCCTTTAGTCACAAAATAAATGTCACGAAACTCGCCACACTTTTCCAACTTACTTTCTCTCCTATTTTAGTCGCAAAAACGACATGTCACGAAATCGTGACACTTTTCTTACTTGTTCTCTTTCTTCGAACTTGTCGCGAAATCGTGACACTTTTTCTTGCTTTCTCTTTCTCTTCCAACATGTCGAAATCGTGACAGTTTTTCCACTTGCTTTTTCTCTTCCAACATGTCACGAAATCATGATAGTTTTTCACTTGCTTTTTCTCTTCCAACATGTCGCAAAATCGTGATAGTTTTTCCTACTTTCTCTCTCTTCCAACATGTCACGAAATCATGACAGTTTTTCCTACTTTTTCTCTCTTCCAACATGTCGCGAAATCATGACAGTTTTTCTTCCTTGTATATGTCGCGATATCGCGACACTTTTCTTACTTGTCTTTTTCTTTGATCTTTTGCATATGGGCCACTTCGGTCTTCTTGGAAAATCATTGTACATACTCCGAATAACCTTTGAACTCCTATCTTCTACATCCGAATAGCTTTTGAACTTCCTATCCACCGCATCAATAGATCTATCTCGACCGTGTTGACAACAATGACAATACCGTTGCCGCACCTTGCTCAACAATCTCCCCTTTGGAATTGTTGGCAACACGTGCAATTTCCTGTAACTCTTCTCCCCCTTTGACAATAATACCAAAGGGCTACCGCAGACTCCCCCTGAGTCCATGCACAACATTCTCAGGCAAAATTTATTACACTTAGCAAAAATCATGAACATGAGCAAAAAGATAATCAAATACTTAAATGCTCCCCCTGAGAATGTGATCCCCGTAGCTAGTCAATTCTTGGGAAGTGTGACCACTCCCAATTTATTGCGAAGGTACTCAAAAACTTCCTTGGGCAATGGTTTTGTGAAGATATCTGCTACTTGCTCTGTAGTTGGAACAAAATCCAACTTAACCTCACCTTCCGCAACTTTCTCCTTCAAAAAGTGATACCCGATAGCAATGTGTTTTGTGCGTGAATGCATAACCGGATTCTTGGAGATGTTAATGGCACTGGTGTTATCACACTTAACCGATATTGGCTCACTGAAGCTAATACCAAGATCTTTCAGGGTTTGTTTCATCCATAATACCTGCGTACAACATGTTGTCGCTGCAATATATTCTGCCTCTACTATCGATAAAGAAACTGACTCTTGTTTCTTACCGTGCCACGCGACCAATCTGTCTCCAAGATAGAATGCACCTCCACTGGTACTCTTTCTGTCATCGACACATCCTGCCCAATCTGCATCTGAATACGAAATAAGGGTGAAGTCTTTACCTTTCGGATACCATAACCCATACTCCATAGTACCCTTGAGGTACCGAAGAATCCTCTTCACCGCTGTCACATGAGTCTCCTTGGGATTAGCCTCGAAATCATGCTACCATGCATACCGCCCGCAAAATATCTGGTCTGGTAGCTGTCAGGTACAGTAAGCTCCCAATCATAGATCCGTACATGGTTTGATCAACAGGTGGAGATTTGTCATCCTTGCTCAACTTGCAACCCGTCATCATGGGAGTGCTAACCGGCTTACAATCCTCCATTGTGAACTTTTTTAACATCTCTTTCACATATTTAACTTGAGAAATAAATATGCCCTTCTTATTTTGATTAACTTGCAACCCGAGGAAATACGAAAGTTCACCAATAATTGACATTTCAAATTATTTCTCGCATCTTATTTGCTAAATCTTTACACGACTCATCTTTGTTGCTGCCAAATATGATATCATCTACGTATACAACAAGAACAATAAGATGCCCATTTTCTATTTTGACATACAAATTACTATCCACCATACCTTTCTTAAACCCTTGTTGAGTGAGATAGTTGTCTAGCCTTGCATACCATGCTTGGGGTGCCTGTTTTAAGCCATATAATGCTTTCTTCAACTTGCAAACCAAGTTGGGATCATCACCAAGTTGGAAACCATCTCGGTTGCTCAATATAAACCTCTTCTTCAAGTTTCCCATTCAAAAACGCTGATTTCACATCCATTTGATAAACTTTGAAATTCTTGTAGAACGCTAAAGCCAAAAACATTCTAATTGCCTCTAGTCTAGCTACTGGTGCAAAATTTTCCTCAAAGTCAATGCCTTCAACTTGTGCATAACCCTTACATACCAATCTTGCTTTATTTCTGACTACTTGTCCGTCTTCATTCAATTTGTTTCAAAAAATCCATTTAGTCCCGATTATATTTTTATTTGCAGGTCTAGGTACTAACTCCCAAGTTTCATTTTTCTTGATCTGATCTAATTCTTCATTTATTGCCTTCATCCAACTTTCATCTTTGCTTGCGTCAACAACATTTTTGGGCTCAATGTCGGATAATAGAGAGTAGTTACTTACTACTCTTCTTCTTGTCCGAACACCAACTTTGGGGTCTCCAATTATTTGCTCTCTAGGATGATTTTTCTGCCAACTGCCTGCTTTGAATTTCTTATTTTCTTCCACTTCTGAATCACAACTTAAATCATCTGAGTCAATTTTTTGTATCTTTTCCATTTCGTTTTCCTCATCTCCTTCAATAACCTCTTCATAAATTGGGTAGTTCTTTTCATAGCTAATTACTCGTTCTCTACCTTCATCAAATTTAACATCGGCACTGTCCACAATTTTCTTTAGCCTCTTGTTGTAGCATTTGTAAGCTTTGCTTTTTGATGAATAACCAACAAAAATACCTTCATCCGCTCTATCTTCAAACTTACCAAGATTATCTTCAGTTCTTTTGATGTAGCACTTGTTGCCAAAAACTTTGAGGTATTTTGTTGTTGCCCTTTTACCGAACCACAACTCATAAGGAGTTTTGCTTTCATGTGTTCTCAGCATGTACCTATTTTGGATATACACCGCAGTATGGACTGCTTCTTTCCAAAATCTGTTTGCTACTCTGCTTTCAGCCAACATAGTCCGTGCCATTTCCTGCACTGTCCTGTTCTTTCTTTCTACCACTCCATTCTACTGAGGTGTTCTGGCTACTGAAAACTGTCTCCTAATATCGTATTTTTCACAGTACTCTATAAACTCCTCTCAAATGAATTCTCCTCCTCTATCTGATCTTAAACATTTGATCCTCCTTCCTCGTTTCATTCTCAACTTGGTTTTTGAAAATCTTGAACATTTCAAAAGCTTCCGATTTATGCTTCAAGAAAAATATCCATGTCATTCTGGAATAGTCATCAATGCACAACATAAAATATTTGTCACCATTTATGCTTTGTGTTCTCATGGGTCCACATAAATCAGTGTGTATTAGTTCCAAAGGTTTGCTTGTGTAGTACTCTTTTGTTTTGAATGTGACTCTAGTTTGCTTCCCCTTTTGGCATGAAGCACAAATGTTGTTTGCAGGTTTGCTGATGGTGGGAATATCTCTCACTGCCCTTTTTGAGTTGATTTTTACTAGATTATCAAAACTGATATGACCGAGTCTCTTGTGCCACAACCAATTTTCTTCTTCCTGTCCAATAAAACAAGCTCCTTCTGAAGTCTCTGAGAGCATGTACAGGTTTCCAGATGTCCTTGATCCAGTTGCTATCAATTTTCCACTATTTGTTTTTCTGACTTCACAACCCTGCTTCTTAAAAACTACTTCATGACCTTTATCACAAATCTGACTTACGCTCAACAAGTTATGTTTCAAACCATCCACAAACAAGACTTCTTCTCGACTTAATTTTTCTCATCACTAATTTTAACCGAACCTTTGCCAACTATCTTAGCTCCATCATTATTTCCAAACTTTACCGAACCACCTTCATATTTCTGTAACTTCTCAAATTTTTGTTTGTCACCTGTCATATGACTCGAGCATCCACTATCAAGTATCCATGGTACATATTTATTCTGTGCTTTAAATGTTGTTTGTACGATTAAGGATTCCTTTTCTTCCTTAAGTCGCTCTTTTTCTTTCCACTCCATTTTGATAGTAGTTTTGGGCTCTTGTTTTGCCTTTCCCTTATCAATAGCTTGTGCATGTTTTTCGAGAAGTTTTCTATTTTGTCTCATCCTATTTGGTTGAAATTTTCTTCCCTGAAACTGATTTGATGCAAATGTACTTCTACAGTTTCTTGCAATGTGCCCAAAATTATGACAGCTATAACATTCTACCGTATAATTCATCAAAGGAGAAAAAGCATTTCTACAGGTGAAATTCCTTGATCTTACATTATATTTGTAGTCCGAGATTTTATGTCCATAGCCATTGCATTTAAAATAGAAACCAGAAAAGGGATAATTGAACCCGGGTGATGGTCTTTGCCATGTTGTCGTAGGAGCCATAGGTCTTCTTCTTCTTTGATGTGTGACATTGGTGAATCCATCATTGTCAATTCTCCTTTCGTGCCTGGCATTATTGCTTTCTTTTGCATGAGACGTTTTTCCTTGATCAACCTATTTCTTATCTTCATTCTTTATGGATTCTACATTTCTGGCCTTTGATCCATTTGATGATTCTCCTTCGACGAAACCTAGACCAAATTTGATGCCTGTAGGCCTTTGGTCATTTATAATCTTATCCAACTTCATAGAACTTTCTTCGCATTTGTGATAGCAACTAATTTTGTGATTCATCTCTTCTATCTGTGTTCGTAAACCAACATTCTCTTCTTCTAGTTTGCAGCAATAATCTATTTTCATGGTAATTTGTACTTCAAGATCTTTAGATATTTTCTTGTATTCTTCTGTCTGTACTTTTAGACTGGTTATGATTTCGTTTGCATCCTCAAGCTTTTTTGAAATTTTCTTATTCTTTTTCCTCTCTATTTTCCACTCTTCAAGTGCAGAGATCAACTCACCTTCTAGATCTACTTCAGCCTTAGGGTTTTCACCACATACTTCAGAGTTCACTCCTTCCTTTTCTGATTTTACTTCTTCAAATGCCATGAAAAGAGCTTCACCTGTTTCCTCTTCAGAATCCTCACCGGAGCTGTCTTCTGATGAACTGGCATTCCCGGAGATGAAACTTTTCTTCTTGAAGTTGCCTTTTCTGAAATTCATTTTCTTCTTCCAGTCACTTCTTTCTTGGTGCGATCCTTCATCATTTTTGTTCTTCTCATTAAGTGGACATTTAGTCGCAAAATGCCCAATGCCTCCACAGTTGAAACATTTAAACGGTAGCTTTCCTCTGTATTTTCCTTTTCCCCTTTTTAGTTTTCTAACAAAGTTTGCTTCCATTTCATCTCATGTCTCTTCTTCCTCGGACTCTTGTTTTGCGTTTTTATTTTTAAGGGCTTTAAAAGCCGCTTCTCTGTCTATGGGTTTAGATCTTCCTATCCTCATCTCATATGCAATCAAAGAACCATACATCTCATCTATACTAAAATAATTTAGATTTTTAGCTTCTTCTATCACCGAGACTTTAGAATCAAACCTTTGAGGAAGAGATCTTAATACCTTTTTCATGATGGTAGAGTCTTCGATATCCTCGTCGAGTCCTCTGATCGCATTAATGATTCCATTAACTCTCAACATATATGCCTCAATGTTTTCATCGTCATTCATATTTAATGCTTCGAACCGAGCTCGATGTGTCCGTAACTTGGCCTCCTTGATCTTATCGTCTCCTTCATGAATACTCCTCGCTTTGTCCCATATTTCTTTTGCCATTTTATAGCTCATGATCTTTACTAGTTCACTGATCCGCACATGATAGCATTCTTTGCTTTTGAGTTATTTTCAAACAGTTTCTTTTCATCAGCCTCTTTTGGAGGAGTGATGGGTATTGTGTATCCACTAACTACTGAATCCCAGATGTCGTATCCCAAAGCATAGAGATATGTCTGCATCTCGATTCTCTAGAACGCGTAATTAGATCCATCAAACAATGGTGCTTTGTTTGATGAGAAGCCTTCACCACCTGCCATTGTGTTACTTCCAAGATCACCCTAGCCGGTTAAGCTTGTACAGGAACTTAGCTCTGATACCAATTGTTAGTCTTACAATGACACTGAGAGGGGGGGTGAATCAGTGTAGCTCTTTAAACTTGAATTTATAGCTCTTAATACCATAGCAATTAAAACTTATTACTAGATACAACAAGTATAACAAAAGAGCATCACACAACACAAGATTTAACGAGGTTCACCAATGTGGCTACTCCTCAAAAATTGACTGCTTGGACTACCATCCAAATCCAGCCTTTGCAAAGCACCAACTTTACAATCAATTTACCAAGACCCACTAGAAGGAGCACCAACCCCCGATTTATCTACACCAAAGAAAGGAGCACCAACCCCTAATTTATCTACACCAACAGAAAGGAGCACCAACCCCCTATTTACCAACACCAACTGGAAGGAGCACCAACCCCTTATTTATCTACACCAATAGAAAGGAGCACCAACCCCTGATGCCAAGCTGCAACCTGGACTTCAATTTGAATCTATAAGTTTGACAAGAAGATACCTTTGCTTTTGCAAGACCCTGACTGGTCTTCTTCACCTTTGCGTTCTCTATGCACTCTACTCTCTCTATGCAATCACTTCACACACTCTGCTTCGTTACAATCAAACTTCATGATCATCTTCTCCCTTTTGCGCACTCTGCTCTCTTTGCAAATTTTGCACTTAGCATGATTCGACACGACTTGCTCTCTACGCACAATGACCGTATTTCACACACATTCAACCATACTTCAATTCTCCAAATAACCCTCCTTTTATAACAATATTTTTTATGATGAAAACCCTAATCTTAGTCGGTTATAAATCCTAATCTTAGTCGGCTTTCATAACAACTGTAAACCCTAATTTTAGTCTATCATTCTTCGCTCAATAAGATGTTCGGTTTATCCATCGCTTGATGATTTCATTCTAATTTTTAAATGTCGTAGTGATGTCGGTCCACTATCATACTTCTCATTTCTGTCGGGTTCTCCTTCTTGACTTGCGCATTTATGACCTATCATGAAATCGTGACATTTTTGCCTTTGTAGCTTCTTTTGTTGTTGTTGCCATGAAAATACATGTCGTGATATCGTGACACTTTCGCCTCCATACGCTTTCTCTATTCTTTTGTCGCGATATCATGACATTTCTGCCTCCATAGACTTCATCTTTTCTTTTGTCATGATATCGTGACATTTTTGCCTCCGTATACTTCATCTTTGCTTTTGTCGTGATATCGCGACACTTCTGCTTCCATAGACTTCGACTTTGCTTTTGTCATGATATCGTGACACTTCTACCTCCGTAGTCTTCAACTTAGCTTTTGTCACAAAATCGTGACACTTCTTTCATACTTACCTTCTTTACTTTTGTCATGAAATCCGTGACACTTCTCTTCAATACTTCTTCTTTGCTTTTGTCATGAAATCGTGACACTTCTACTTAATGTCTTGCTTTCTACTTTTGTCATGAAATCACGACACTTTGCTTCCGTACGCTTCCTCTCTTTCTTTGTCATGAAAATGTGACATGTCGCGATATCGTGACACTTTTCAAACTTACTTTCTCTCTCCTATTTTAGTCATGAAAATGCGACATGTCACGAAATCGTGACACTTTTCCAACTTACTTTCTCTCTCCTATTTTAGTCGCAAATGCTACATGTCGCGAAATCGTGACACTTTTCAAACTTACTTTCTCTCTTTTTCACATGTCCTAAATCGTGACACTTTTCACTTACTTTTTCTTCTGCAACATGTCGCGAAATCGTGACACTTTTCTTACTTGTTCTCTTTCTTCCAACATGTCGCGAAATCGTGATAGTTTTTCCTGCTTTTTCTCTCTCTTCCAACATGTCATGAAATCGCGATAGTTTTTCCTGCTTTTTCTCTCTCTTCCAACATGTCGAAATCGTGACAATTTTTCTTGCCTGCTATATATGTCACGATATCGCGACACTTTTCTTACTTGTCTTTTTCTTTGATCTTTTGCATATGGGCCACTTCGGTCTTCTTGGAAAATCATTGTACATACTCTGAATAACCTTTGAACTCCTGTCTTCTCGCATCCGAATAGCTTTTGAACTTCCTGTCCACTGCATCAACAGATCTATCTGACCGTGTTGACAATAATGACAATACCGTTGTTGTTCCTTGCTCAAC